>VDFB02124800.1:0-19563 GCA_007258455.2 Sequoia sempervirens | reverse complement strand
AGAGTAGCAGATATCATGTAAGAATTAGTATGATAATGAAAGATAGAATCTGTTTGACCAGAAACAGAGTTTGTTGTTAGTCTTCATATCAACAATACAATGTATATCATTCTATTTTCATGAATAAAGTTCAATGAAATTTTGAGTTTAGTATCTGCGTAATCAGTAGATGCTTGCTAAGGGGGCCCACTTAGTAAGTATCTGTAGCTAGTTAGTTAGTTATTCTTTCCTGTTGAGCTTCAGTTTACTTTCATCTTTGAAGTTTTTATACAAACTCAACCTTATAGCGCTCCTGCAGCATAGAGAGTCCATCACTGTGACTGTTCCTGCAGCATAAGGCCAGTTCATAGTTTGTGTTTCAGTCGTAGCTATTATGGTTTCTGCCTTAATCAAATCATAGTTGAGTTAAAGAATTTCGCATTACCATTCTGTGGTTTAGATAGAATTTCTTTTTAGTATGTATTTCTGCTAAGATTGACTCAAACCAGTTCCTAGTGCATATATTTTGCCGTGCCATTTAAAGTCTACATCCCCTGGTTTGACAAATAAATGAACGTCCACAGAAAAAGATATTAGTCACCTGTTGGAATGTCCAATTCCCAGGAAAGGTTTTACTGTGATTTTCATATCCTTTTGTGGGTGCTGGCCTACCATGTTACATCAAGCTCATTATAATCTTGACACTTGTCATATGCTAATTTAATCCTCTTCCTAGGGTTCTCACCTTTAGGGTTTTGATCTCCTTTCTTAAGGATTGATCTCTTTGTAATTATTAACTTATCGAGTAATGCATTTTTGCTTCACATTTGTAGAGCACCATTCTTGTGTCTCTTGATTTCCTTTGGTGACAGGTTATTTGCTTGCAAGTGTTCATTGGGATTTGTGAGGTTGGATTATCAACTTCTACATAGATATCTAGCTACTGACTCTTGAAATAGAGGTGTCTCACACCAAACTTGAAATTAGCCTTTATTTGGTGGGCCCATGCTAAATATACACACCTACTTGATTAATTCTAGGATTGTACTATCATGTTTGGCATGTTTTCATGTGTAAAATGAATTAATCAATTTATCTTTATAATCTTAAGAGTCAAGATATCTAATGTGTCTTCTTGTTTTATAATCTCTTGCCAAAATCATCAAAAACCATCTTAGATTGTCAAATAGTGCTTCTATTTCATCTCCCAATGCTTGTGTATCATCTTTAGGCACCTTTGGACAATTTTCTATGAAACTATCTCTCTATTTCATAGAAAGGCATATTTGTTTCAAAAATTTGCACCTTTGTTTCATAGAGTGGAGCCTTTATTCCATAAAGTTATACTTATGTCTTTTTATCATCATTTGAATACTTTTGGACTTCAATCTAAGAGCTTGACCTTTGCAGACTTGAAGCAAGCATGGGAGATCCATCCTTGACCATCATCTCACCTAAAATATTAACCATTTTCATCCTATCCATCCAAAGACCCCAATCTTTCCTCATATCATCACTTTCATAAACTATCATAGCCTAAGAATCACTATGATCATCCTTAGACCTTGGATCAATCAATAATAATCCAACCTTTTCATCCTATCATCATCATCATTTTCTATCATCACTATTTTCATCATTGGTCCTTATCTTCTAACGTAATCCCTATTATATCCTATCCAATCCATCATCTCTCATCATCCACCTATCTTATCCATCCTATTCATCATATTTTGTGTGATTTATTGAAGAAAATGTGTATTCTTGAGCAATGGGATTGTTTAAACCCTAGTTTTTGTGAGGGTTTGTTGAAAATACATTGTTTTGAGTTAAACCCTATTAGGCAGAGTTGGAGGGAGGCCTGTAGAGTGTGAATAAGTATCTAGGATCCAAAAAAAATGTCAAAGCAAGTGAATTTTGATGCCTTTTTGAGAGTGCAAGCTTAGGAAAATAGGTTTGAAGAGCAATTCACAAGGTGTTATTTGTTGTCACGATTGAAAGATCGAAGAATCTTGTGTTTTCTATTGTGAAACCCACATTTTCATTTTTCTTTATATTCCATTTTGTGTGAAGTTTCTTTTCCTTTGCATCAAGGGTGCACTCCATTTCTACTCATCAAGAAGTGAACAAAGATTCTAGGTGAAGATATTGTGTTTTGTAAATTGTTTTATCTTCCATTTTGTTTACCTTCAATATTTTCCTGATCTTCACCCTATCTTACCTTTTGGATGGACATTGATTTTGAAACCAAAATCTGTAATTATTTTATGACATTATACACCTGATTTCCCAGCATCCAGAAAACCACTATTCTTGCAACGATTAGCAGTATACTTCCTCTTATAATTGTTATGATCAAAAACACAATTTTTTGATTGTGTAACTAAAGTACCATAATCCTTTTCATCATGAATAAATGTGTTTACAACCACCTTATTTTCCCACTCAAACTCAACTAACATGTTCCTAAAAACATCAGGATGAGTGGCTAGGGAAATGTAGCCCATAATGGCGATGTGTATATCATTCAGAACAACAACATTGTGGTTCAATACATTCATAGTCTCATAAACAATGCTACCAATTATAACATCAATTTTATGAGTGTTTTTTATCAATATTTTGGATCACACTTCATAATCCATCTTCAAGATGAAAAAGAGAGATGAAAAGGACACTTTTATGTTTTCTTTTTCTTTGCTTACTTGACTCTAGAGCTAGAGTATAAATTTGTGAACGGTCAACTAGTTTGAGATCACCCTTAGTAGCCAATTTTGAACAAAGGTTCCCGAGTGTTTCCTTTTGTGTAGTTGATTACTGTAACATTCAAGACAATTTCATACTCATGAGTTGTAATATGTGCTTCTACATATACAAGATCACTGAAGCCTGTAAGTTGTGAAACTCAATTCAGTTTATTTGTATTGCTGCCATATTTGATAATTCTCCAACAACAGTTTCTAAATCATCTTCCACTTGATCTTCTAATTCGAGTTGACTCATATCCTTTTTGCTCTTCAAAAAGCAGAACTCAATCAAGTCATCTTACTATGCATGTGAAATCTGTACTTTTTCTTTTGTCTGTTGAAGGTTTTACTATATTTTGACCATCAGTTATCCATACCTATATTACCAAAAATGAGACAAATACCCTTTGTTATGATGGTTGAAATGGGTTTCCTGTTGCAAATGGTCATTTTTAAGGAGTTTCTAAGTGTTGCAAATTTTTAATAGTGAGTAGTATTTGCTTTCACACTTGATCGAGTAGGGGAGAGGATCTGAGCATGTTTCAATAGTTGTTATAGTATTTGTTGATTTATTATTCAATATTTTTAATAATATTGGACTAATAGTTGTGACTTTAAAGTTGTTAGTGTTGATGATGACTATCCATAATTTGACAACATCTACCCAGCCAACATTTGACTGTATTGATTAATTAATTGAAAATAAAAACCAAATTGTATTTTGTTTTTTAGTAAATTAATAAATACAGTCAAATATGCAGTCTGATGGGCATAGACAATTTGCCATAATCTAATTAAATGTTTTCCTTAGATCTAAAAAGCAACAAATCATGTGATGCCACAACAATGCACCAATAAAACATGACTTAATGCATAAGTATTAGTCTCACTTTTTTTTTTTGGGTCTTTTTGGACACCTCAACAAAAAAAATGTCGATGTGGCATTGAAACATTAGTTATAGGTAGAGGACTTGCCAAGTAAGCTGTTGTAAAAAAATGGACGTGATTTGAAATTTCCACTTAAGATTTTGAGAAGTGCAAAATTAAAATGTTGAACTATCGGATCCTCTCCACTAGTCATAGTTTTATTGTCAAATGGAAAGCTCAAAAATTCTCCACTCTGCTAACGAATCTATTTTAGACCCACGTCTAAAGCTCAACAAGGTTTGACCCTTTCCTTACATTTTGGGAATGAAAGCAAGGATTTTTTGAATTCGTTGTCCAAACATTGTGCAGGTTGTTAGAGAAGTTGAATACACAAACAAGGCCATGAAGGTGTCAACAGAGGATGATTTAATTTATACTGCAAAGAACGCTATTGTATCAGTCAGTGTCGGGGTTCTTCAAACAAAACTCATTGAATTTAAACATGACTTGCTTGTGGGTATAAATTTGTTTGATTTCAATAGAAAAAGATCAAATGAAAATTTTTGGAAAAATTTGTGTGTAATTTATTTGTATCAAATTCATGATTTATTATTGAAATTATTTTCTTATTATAGCAATTTATTACAATATATGTATATATAATATGTTTCTTATACGTAACTTTTAAATATTCCATTTTTATTGTTATGTTGTCATTGTGTTGCTCTTCTGTTTTTGGTAACATAGATCCATACAAGCTTGAGAGTTCTTGACCAAGGAAATAGGCATGGCTATATCCTTTGATTTTGTAGCAGAACCAAACACTTCACTTCTAGATACTGTATTTGCATTATGATCTCCTCAATAGGTGCCACAATGGTAAGTGTTGGACTAGATTTACATGGGGAAATTCTTTCGAGAAGAAAATCCACACGAGAAAAGAGGGCAAGTATATCATTAATATTCACAAGAGAGATACACCATAATACACTTCATTGTTGATCTCTGACAACCCAAATGCTTCCATACACCTATAAATAACACACTATAAAAATATCATCTTATGGCTCTAATATATAGAACTTGTAAGAGGCGAAATTGCTATGGTAAACCAAAACAAGAGGTACCAAAACCACTAGAAAAAACCCACACCCCTTTCTTGGAAAACCAGAGTCATGATAAAATATTAAATAAAATGCACAAGGTTCCAACATGGGTGCCTAGCTCATAACCCCTTCATCTTCTAGCTTGCAGGATTCTCCGATGACTTTTAACTTCCAAATGGAACACTAAAGGATATTTGTTTCCCTCCAAACTTGGGTGCCTCACTCAAGACCTTTCACATTCCAAATATGGATTCCTAGGAGGGATAATTCATCCTATAGTGATGTGTAACCTCCACCAACATTAAAATTCCTTTTGAAAATATAATTTCAATAATGTCAATATTTAATTAATTTCTCTCATATCCCCTAGGACACTTTCCAAGAAACATGGAGACATATAAATGACATAGGTTTGCAAGGTTAATGTCACCTAACCTAACAAATTCACCCTCAAAATCAATGCCCCCAAATAACCAAAATTTAATGATTTGTAACAATATCAATCCCTTCTAGTTGAACATACTTTTTAAGTTCAGTAATACTTAATGCTCAATCAATGTCATAAATGATAGTGCAAGTGTCAGTTACTAGATATTACTACAATAGTTTTCTCAAGTGGTTTTGCTCCCAAATATTTTGAAACATAATAATTTCATTTATATATTAAATCTCATTGCATTGAATGACACTTTGAATATTCCTAAATATTAAGTATGTTCATTTCTTTTAAAATTAGTCAATTCACAAACATTAGCTTAAACCCAAAATACTTGTGCTTTATTACAAGCCACTTAGAGAATATTAGTGATATCACATAATAAATTAGGTTAGGAATAAATTTCCCCTTAGAAGGTAACAATAAAACACCAATTAATCATAATACATTAAAAAAATGACTCAAGCACAATCATGCATGGCATGATCCAACTAGGTATGAACTAGAAAAATAAACTGAATGAGATAAATCAGGTTTCAAGGAGAATCAATACAATATAAAGAATTTAACGATACAAGATGACTATTAATCACCAAATGAAATCAACTCTTGAAGACTAACTTTATTATGGTTTCAACAAACAATAAAACCTACAATGAACTTTATCACACCTTTCTTCCTTGTCACTGCATAATGGTGGCACTAGCCATTTCCATGATACTCTCCTTCCATTAGGTATGTTGCCTTGAAAGATAAGAGAAGTAAATAACACATTATTCCAACCAAGGTAAGCATAAACATCATGATATAATTAGTAATTTACATAATTAATTTAAAGCATGTAATTATAAAATATACTAATAAAAAATAGAAATATTCAATTAGAAAACTCACATAGATGATAACAATCTTGTAATTCATCAACTACGAAAAAAATATATGTAGACATCCAAATTTGGACACTTAATTTATCCAAATTTATCACTTTTCATCTAAACATCCTCTTATCCAAGTTAATTAAGTAATATTACTATTATTTAATTAATATCCTTAATTCTACCAAATCCCTAAGGTATTTAATTAATAATTAAATACCTTTACCCCCTTTTAATCCCCTCTTTTCATCAAATTAATTCCCCTCACATGTCATTTTCATATAACATGTCATTTTCATCTAATTCTAACTACCCCTAATCTCTTTCATTAAGAATGTACACATGCCTAATCCTTCTTGATTAGGATGTGTCACATCCCTCCAACTTTTGGGTAGTTGGCTTCTAACCATTAACCCCTAATTATCCCTACCATCGATTAGTCAAACCTAATTAGTACCTTTGGTCAACTCTCCCATCCCCAAAGGAATTTTTACTCTTTTTTATCTCGCCCCTAGGCTCCTCTCTTCCCTCTATGTGAATATTTAATCTCACTTTTATTCTCCTAGAACTCTTTTCCCATGCATCTTCTAGAACCTTTGACTTGTCACATCAAGTCACATGTGACAAAATCCCACCCTTTTGGAGACCCTCTCTTATCCACTAGATTCCCCCAAGCATGTGAATTTTTAATTCATATTTATTCCTCCAAGGAATCTTCTCATCTCCTAATGTACTTGGAAGGTACTTGTCCTTCCTCCACATCATGTACCTCCCTTCCACATCACCTACACATCATCTTACCTTTATCCACTTCACATTCCACATGTCAAAATGTGAGGGCTTGTGAGTCCCCAACTCACCTTAGCCCTTCATCTTGACCTTGTTGGATAAATCCCAACCATTAAATTCTCTAGGAAATCAAGCTCTCTTATAACAATTTAATCCCTCTAAAGTATTGGGAACACTTGTTTCATTTTGCAATTAAATGCTACCATTTTGTGCACTCATCTAGCCTTCAATTTCATCCATTTGCATTTACATCCAAGCATATAGTTAAGCCTTGCATCTAGCCATATCAAGAGCCATCAAGGAGCATACAAATCAAATCATATCAAGGGCCAACTAAGGAGTTTCAGCTGCAAAAGGGAGGTATATCTATTTAGCATCATTTTACACTTTTCTCTTTGCACTTACAAATTTCTTAGGCTAGTTTTGAGGTGTTTCCTTATGTTTTTCCATTGCATTTTAGTTGCTTAGAATAGGTTAGACATTTTGGATATCACATTTTCCTGCACGCCACTGATCCACAAGCTGGTTCCTATATTTCCATGTTTGTTGTTGTTAAGTTTTTTATGTGAATACGCTGCATAAGTGACTCACTTCCCATTTTCAGAGGGGTGGATCATACTTAATTTTCCACAAGGGGCTTAGACACTAATTTTTCTATAAGCAACTTCAAGGCTCTTTGATTTTTCCAAGTAGCTAGCTTTACACCCCTCGGGATTTTCTCTCAGAGGGTGGATCGAGCTCCCCCGATTTCTCAAGTATAGGGTGAGGACTATGCCCCTCCCTTTGACCAAAAATTTTATTAACACTTTTTCACTGTATGGGCTTACTCATGCTCCCTCCCTTGACTAAAAATTTTGGCTAACACTTTTCTCAAGTAGGTGGATCACGCCTCTTGGGCTGAAATTTGTTCTAACACTTTTCCAGAGTGCGGGGATTGTGCCCCCCGGGATTTTTCAAGTAGCTGGGGGTGATCAAGGCTCGATTTTCCTCAGAGAAGAGCCGAAGGAAGCCCCCGGGATTAAGGGCGACATACCATTTTGGGTGTATACACTACTGATTTCAGAAGGGAACTATCATATTTTTCAAGGCAAGGGTGATCATACTGATGACAAGTATATGATCATTTCCCTTTGTCACCAGCAACACATTTTGAAAGGTAAAACTGTCATTTTGGCTTCGGTTTTTTGCTATTTTCAAGTATTAACCTCCTAACACTGTTCTTGCAAGGATATTGGTCTTTTTTGCTAACTTTTTGCAGCATATTTTTGTGAAGTTGATAAAGAAAGCGGGATAAAACATCTAACATTTGCTTGTAAGGCTATCCGTTCGCTCAAACGTTTTAAAATATCCTTGTTGTTTGCCTTAATCTAAGAACATAGTTTAATTAGGGGGAGTAATATTCATTGCTTGTTGTGTCTATCTTTTCTATTATCCAAAGGGAGCATTAGCTTGTTTTCACTTTCCCCTTGCACTTCGTGTCAGCTTGGGGAGTAGTTGGAAACAATTAGTGCTTTCTTTCTAGTGGGACTTGCTTGGGGATTTTATCACCCCAAGGGACGATTCCAACCACGCGTACCGGCGAGGTATATAAAGGGGGGAGAGAAAAAGTTGTACCCCAATCTAGTCACATCGTAATTGGTGGAGCGTCGAAGCTAGGGTGATACCTAGATAGACGTGAAGAGTTGGTCTGAGCCCTTCAGTATCTCACTAGGGTTCCCGGGACTCCACGCTAGGACAGTCAGGCTCACTAAGCAGCCCTTTAAATGACGAGAGTATATCGAGGGGACTCCCCTAGACACCTTGTGCATCCTAGATTAAGACCTTTGTTGGCCATACCTTAACACTAACCATAGGATTGTGCTTGTTTGAAAGTGTTTTCTTGTAAAAAAATAGTAATTTTTTTTGACAAATTGGCCTTATTGTTTTCATTTTAAGTCCTTTCTATAGTCATTTTCATCAAAACTAAGTCCCGTGATTTTCTCAAAGGGGCCATTATTTCCTAATTTTTCTAAGGCCATTACTTCATTTTTTTGGTGTATATATTGTCTCACGCCCCATTTTCCCAGCATCTTACCCCACTGCAAGGATTGTCTCTACCATGTCAGATCATTTTCTCCCATTCTTTTCTCGCAAGAGTGCTTCCCTGAGCCCATTGGTGCATCCTCTCCAAACCCCAAACGCCTGGTTTGGAGCCTCCCAGCTCAGTCTCCCAAACGGTCTGGCCATTCGCCTCCCAACTGCTATTCCCACCTCCATTCAAAGCCTCCTGTTGGCCTCAAGCCTCCTCCCATTTGTGTCAAACCTCCCATTCCTACCATTCCCACAAACCATTCTCAACCTGTCTGTCTCCACCGTCCCCAATCCCACCTGCATCAAGCAACCCAACACCCAAAGTCCCATGCCCACTGTCACACAGTTCTACCATTTACATCACCAAACACCACCCATAATCAAACCGCCTTAACCTTGTGTTACAAAGTGGTTACCCAAATTGACCATAGCACTTGAATTTGATTATTAGTCATTAACTTCGACCCAAATCAATTTACTTCCATCTTGAGGTGAATTCAGTGTCATAAGTTATCATCCTCAGCCAAAATCAATCCATTTCTATCTTAAGGTGGATTCGGTGCCGTGATCATCCTCTTAATCAATCAAAGCTCTAGGTCACTAAGGGTAACTTTCTTTGATTAAACTTAGGGTCTCTCACATCTTTCATCATCCAATCATACCCATTCAATCATCCAAATCTATCAAAACCAATCATTTGATCAAATTGTCTAATCAATCAAATCACATCCATTCAACCAATGCAATCCTATTGATCTTAATAATCTAATCCAATTCAATCAAAATCCAATCTAGCTAATCAAAATCTGATCCAATCAAAATCCGATCCAATCCAATATATCCAAACAAAATCTAATCTAAATCCAAACCCCATCAAAATCAGATCTCATCCAATCACAATCAAATCATTCATCAAAAACATCTTTATAATCCACCCATAGCACATTTGCATGCCCGTTCAAACTAGGTCACAAGTTAAGAGACAAATGGAACAACAACAAGGTCAAAATTCCCAAGCGAACATGTCTCAAGACCTTAATAACAATACAAATTGTTAGAGTAAAGGTTTTAATTTAATCATGTTGGATTAAATTACCTTTATTCCTCTCTTAAGATTTCAATTTTAGTTTAGATATTTTGTGACATTTAATGATTATATTAATTATTAAATGTCTACCCATTAGGGTTTCTTTTAGGGTTGCACAATATCCTTTTATAAGGATTCATCATTGTAATTTATCTCTCTCTCGGATGAATACATTTTTTAGCTTTCAGAGCACCTTTGCTTGTTTGTCTCCATCTCTTCTTTCAAGGACAGTTATTTGCATGTGTGATTTTTCGTCTGTGAAGTTGGCTTTCTCAACTTTCTACACAAATCCTAATTAGTGGTGCAAATATTGCTCAAGATCCTAACAACATCCCCCAAGATCCTCATAATAGTACTCAATGCACTCCAACAATTTAAAAATCAACAACTCACCACACAGTTGAAGAGAGTATGGGCTAATCAACCCAAACTCACGCTTTGAGGAACATTTTAGTAATCCCGCCTAATGTGTAATGATCAATCACCAAGCTTGAAAAACATGGCAAATTTTGGCCCACCTTAATTTCAGAAGGGTACAAACCCTCGTGCAAGTTGACTTGTCCAAATATAGGAGTTCCCCATCTAATGTACTCCAAGGTTCACAAAATGCACCAGAAGGTTCATACTTCCCCAATGTTCCTCCAGTTGAGGGATGGCATCAACCTGAATTTGGAAATAATGTTCTTTATCATGTTAACCATCCCCCACACGCTTCAACCTCAGTTATGGGAGGTCCTCAAGTGCCTGATCCCAATAATCCGTTTGCCTATGGTATGCCACAAAATGTTCCACAACCTGCGCCATTAATGCTAATAGCACCCCCTCTTTCAAATCAACCTATAGTCAACACTAGGGGCACCCCCTTTACCACATTGCTTCCACCTCCTGGGGCCAAAAATCTACCATCATCTTCATATACATCTCAACAGCTTCACCAATCCAACATTCCACCTCAATTACCTCCACAAGGTACATCCCAGCTGAACGTTCCGGGTGGTACCCAACAACCCCCTTTACAAAATGCTTCTACTCTACCTCAGCCATCTCATCAACAACAACCCATACATAATGCTTTGGTCTCTTTACAACAACCATCCTACCAACTACAAGGCAATCCATCTTGACCTATTTCTCAGACCATATCCCCCTTTCTCGCATCCATTTTGCGTCTGCAGGCTCAACCACAACACAGCATCCCATCTCGGGCCATACAACAGTTGACATCACAACAACAACTCCCTCAACACTACTACTATCACAATCAGCAGAAATTTCACCAACAACCGCCTTATGCAACCTCCCAACAATCACAATAGTACCTTCAACACCAACAAACCAATATGCAACATCCCATCCAAGCTCCTCAACAGCTTACCCCACACTTTTATCAAACAAATCTGTACTATACCCCACAACAATAGCCCCCATATCAAAAAAATCCCCCATCTTACCAGCAAGGCATGTCATCATCCAACTATCCAAATCCATATTTCGACAATCTGACACTCTCTCAACAAAATCCTTTATCATCCTATCATCAATATCCCCCAACCCACCACCGGCCAACTCAGATCTGTTGGAAATCAAAGCCACTCTAAAGGATCTTCAAGCTGGGGCTGGCAAACAATCGTTCAAATTTGAAGACATATGCACATATCCATTTGATCCATCCATCTCATTGATCCCCTTCCCTAAACATTTTGAAATGCCAAAGTTTGATAAATACTGGGGAACAAAGATCCTAAGGCCCACTTGCAGGAGTTTTACTCCCAGTGTCAAGAAGTTATGTACAATGACAACTATCTCTTGTGCCTGTTTCCACGAAGCCTGTCAAGCAACACCTTAGAGTGGTTCATGACCCTCAAAAAAGGATATGTAAAATCTTTTGCGGACCTATCAGAAAAATTTGTCTCCTACCTCTCCTTCAATTTGGAGGACACTGACACCTTAGACCTTCTCAAAGAGAAACAATGTGAGGGGGAAACCTTTACTAGCTACCTCCAAAGGTGGCATGCGCTAGCAAGCCAAATGAAAACCCCTCTAAAAGAGAAGGACATGGTCACTCTCTTTGTGGAGAACTCTCATCCTGACATGGCTCATAACTTTAGGTTACATTGTGTCACCACTTTCGCGGAGATAGTGGAAAAGGGACCTATCCTTGAATTTTCCCTTGTCACCAAAGGGCACATTAAAATACATGGCCATGATAAAGAAAGGTCATTTGGAGGTAAGCCACGTTTTTGGAACAAAAACAAGAACGCAGTGAATGACGGTGCAACTGATACTAAACACGTCTAGGTGGCTAACACATCCCTGAGACAGTAGCCCTCCATACCTAATGCCATATATGTACCGTAGGGGGCACCTCATCCTCCTCAATAGTCAAATCAAAACAACCAAGGGAACACTAAGCGCCAGTATGCTCAATTAGGGGAACCCCTGAGTGTTGTCTTCAATAAATTGATACAAATCAATTATCCAGTCACATATCCTGTCACCAAGCCACTTAACGAATCCAAACCCAAGCCCGCATGGTTTAAGGAAAATGAATATTGTGAGTTCCATAAAATCAAAGGACACTCTTTGAATAAATGTCAGGGTCTAAAAAACTATGTCCAAGATCTCATTGATTGAGGAGATATCAAGGTTGACACCAGTCAAGCCTCATCATCCAATGCTCAGTTGTAGATATATCAAAACGCCTTCCCAAACCATAATCAAGGCCTGAGCACCTCCAACAGTAATCCTCAAAACAACAACACAAATAACGTGAGCTATAAGAATGTACCCCTCAATTACGAGGGTATTATTCATTACATTGAGCAGGTAGAACCTCGTGTATCCATGATACATGTCAAAGCCAAAGACCCTCAGTGTGTTGTTACTACATGACGAGCCCACATCATTGTCCCTGCGGTCTCTGCACTCACCCAATTAACTCCTGTAAGCTCTCAGTACAACATCCTTGATCACTTAGGAAAGACCCCTGCACATATCTCCATTTTGGATTTACTTAAGTCTTCCCCTATACATCAAGAAATACTCAACAGAGCCCTACAAGAAACCCATGTACCTAATGACATTGATCCTACATGATTCCAAGATTTGGTAGGACACCTAGCTTTATCTCATCAACTGCACTTCAGCCAAAATGATATGCCAAACATTGATGTCAATCATAATCGCCCTTTACATATCAAAGTCGTGGTTGCTCGTCATAAAATAAAAAGAGTCTCGATAGATAATGGCTCTGCCCTCAACTTGTGTACTCTAAAATTCATAAAACAGGTGGGGTATACTCAAGCATATTTAAGTAATCAGATCATCACGATCAAGGCCTATGATAATGCAGAAAGGAATTCAAAAGGGATTATCAATCTTCCTATCCAAGTGGGACCTGTGGTTCAGTACATTACCTGTCATGTCCTTGATCCGGACTTGCCATATAATCTCCTCCTTGGCTTTCCATGGCTCCATGCTATGCAAGCCATCCCCTCCACATACCATCAGTGCCTAAAATTCTGAGTCAACAGACAAGAAGTCACCATCTATGCTGACCCCCAACCATTTGAATATTGTGGTGTATAATGCTCCAGGGTTTGCTTGCACCAACCTACTAGAAGACTTCTCTCTGTCTTCACCCAAGAACCTAATAGCTTCTAGGTTCTTATTTGACTTAGATCATCAACTAAGCCTAGTTTCACCTCTACTACGAGAGTCTCACTCCTTGTACTTCACCTTGGAGGACTTAACACCATTTGAATTTGTAGACTATCTCCTACACTTAGAAGGATCTAAGTGCCAACTTCATTATCAAACTTGAATTGCTTGCAGGGGTGTTAGAGACACTGATTTCTTGCATTTCACATTCAATTGAATACATCTTGGAGGGTCTTCAGTCTTCACTCCTACCGATCTCAAGATTTTTCCTTGAAGAGGCCTAATTCTTATAGCCCTTACCAGTCACCTTTTTGCTTTTCCTGTCCAAAATCTCCAAACAGCTTAGCAAATAAATTGCACTTTTGGACACCCTTTTTAGTCCTTTAAAACATTCACAGGGTTTCAGACCCCTGTCTCCTTCGTACAGTAGATTCCTACAATCAAGGATAAAAAGGGCTATTAGGCCTAATTCTTAGGGTTTCAATGATCTCCTGCTAATTTCTCACACACATGGATTGATCAAGTCTCAATCCTTCTAGCATCCTTGTTTTTGGTCATGTCCCACATGGAACTGTACTTTTTTATGTACAGTACTTCCTTCCCCTGCCTAAGTTCTTCAAATTTTCACTCTCAAACCTCTAACCGGACTGTCCTAGCTCGCCTAGGGTTTGAGTTTAGTAATCCTTGCTCCATTCCCTATACTTCCTACTGCTAAATATGTATAAGTGATTGGCTCCCCTGTCATTTCAATCCAATCTCAGGGAGATCCCGTGGTTAGATTTTATGGGGGAGCCATTCAAAGACTGACTGCTCAAAAACAACAACTACAACCCTCTAGACTCTAAACTATGAATTCAAAACAACAAATCAACTCTAAGCAACTTGATTACAAAATGAAAGGTACTCAAAACTATGCTATGAACTCAAATACAGTGTTAAATCAGTATATACAGTGCCTTTGATATCTTTGTTTCTCAAGATACATGGGTAGACATAGGAAAATGCAGAATTTCTTTATTCACACAAACCAAAAACTTGATTACAATGCATTCTAACTTCTTGTCTATGAGCCACCACACCTACATAGATGCCTTTGCCATATTTCAAGGGAAGTTGATCAATCCCACACTCCTAATTTTTAGGGAATCCAAGACAACTAAGTTGCATGCAACCTAACAAATGTTGTCATGCAACTTTGCAACATTCTTGCAACTTTTCCATCATCCTACATCTTAGGACCTCAATCTTCTTGATTCCAAGCCAACAACTCCCCTAACTGCCTCTTGGAATCTTCTAACAACTTAGATGTGTTTAGCACACATTTAATGCTTTACATTCCAACATAAGCTCTCTAAGGCTAATTAAAGCAAAATTTAACAACGAGTAAACTAAGATGACTTTAGTCCTAGTGACTAACTTACCACACACAATCAAGACCTTCTAAGGTCCAAAATAAACACACCATTATCCTGACTTGGCAAAGGTCAGGTGCAAGCCAAAATTGATAACAAGCAAAATGGAGGTTAGCCTAGGTGCTCCTGCACCATATTGCCACACTTTAGAAGCATCATTTCCTCATTTACATTATTGTCCTGGGGTTGAAATGGGGGCATCCCAGTCATCATCTTCTAATCCACCCTCCATCACAATAACCACTCCATCTTCCACCACTGATCCTACAATCACCAAAGTCCGGATCATTGACAAAGGGTGTGGTGAATACGAAATGCATACTGCTCTCAATGTAGCAACCATGCCACCGTCACCTCATGAGTATGGTCAACCTTCGCATACTACTCCAAAGGAAGACAAGACTGTCACCTTCAGTGGTAAAAACATCCCTACCACCACTTTCAGATCCCCTAGTGTCAAGATAGATGCACCAGAAGAGGACATAAGCCAATGGGTCTACCGAGAAGAACCCCAGCCAGATCCTCCTCTAAAAGAATATTTTCAGGAAGCATATCCATGGTCAACTAAGTTTGCAGAAAAGTATAACTACCAAGGCAAGGGCCTAGGTAAAGAAGAACAAGGGCGGTTGCAACCCATTGATATGTCAAAGCTACCAAAAAACATAGGCATTGTGTATGACAAAAAATAGAAAATCCCTACAACATCATCTTACTTCTAATAGTATTGCCATGGACGATGGCTCATTGGAAGACATACCCGAGGAGGAATCCATCATACGTGCATATGATGATGTCGATCACACCAACTTATCATCCATGTTCGAATGCCTATCTATCTGCACCATTAGCCTATCCCTTTGTCACCCTGAGCTTATTGATTGGGACCTACGTAATAGCACACCTGTCAATATGTCTGTGGATACATATGTCAACCTTATGGGATTGGGGGAGGATGAACACTCCAGTCGTAAAAATAAGAATAAGAAAAGTAAAAAGCGGTCATCTAGTGAAAACCTCCCTGAGGTGCTTCCTGACCTTGAAAAAGTAAAAATAAAGGATGCATCCGATGGCGAAAACCTTGAAGAGGCGCTGGAAGATGGAGATTTTCATCTTCCCCTTGTACGAACTCAGTTATCTACCCGATCATCCATTCTAATTGAAGAGACTCAAGAAGTTAATCTGGGTACTGTTGAAAATCCTAAAATCACCTATGTGGCTAAGTCACTCTCAGAGCAAGAGTATCCAGTCATCGTGCAGCTACTCCAAGAGGGAATCATTAACTTTGCATGGTCATATTTAGACATGCTAGGCTTAGACCCCGCCTTAGTGGTTCATCATCTAGACGTTCACCCAGATGCCAAGCCTGTCAAACAAAAGCTCTGCAAGATGCATCCGCAGGTAGCATTGTTAGTCAAAAAGGAATTGGAAAAGTTACTAGAGGCAAGTTTTATTAGACCAATTGACTACTCTGAGTGGATCTCCAATATAGTACCGGTTGCCAAACCAAATGGCGACATTCAGATTTGTACAAACTTCAGGGATCTCAACAAGGCTTTCCCAAAAGATGACTTCCCTCTGCCTAACATTGACATGTTGGTCGACCTCACAATAGGACATGAGATGCTATCCCTTATGGATGGCTTCTCTGGTTATAACCAGATTCAAATCGCACCTGAGGACCAACACAAGACCACTTTCACAACACCTTGGGGTACTTTATGTTACAATGTTATGCCCTTTGGTCTAAAAAATGCAGGGGCAATATATCAGAGGGCAATGACGGTCGTCTTCCATGACCTTATCCATATCATCATGGAGGATTACATTGACGACTTGTTAGGGAAATCTACAACACGAGCAGAACATCCTACTGTCCTGAAGAAGATCTTTGAACGGTTAGAACATTACAAGTTGTGGCTAAATCCAAAAAAGTGCGTCTTCGAGGTTACGTTAGGAAAATTGTTGGGTTTTATAGTCTCCCGAAGGGGTATTGAAGTTGATCCCGCCAAGGTAAAGGCTATTCTGGACATGCCACCTCCACGTAATCTAAAGTAGTTAAGAAGCCTCCAGGGGAAGATGCGGTCCATCCATCGGTTCATAGCCCAGCTAGCGGATAAGTGTCAGCCATTCACTCATCTTTTGAAGAAAGATTCCACCTTCTGATGGAACCAGCAGTGTTAGATAGGTTTCGATAAAATTAAGGAATATTTAGCTCATCCACCGATCTTGATGCCGCCTATTCTAGGAAAACCCCTCCTGCTTTACATCTCTGCTACTTCAGTCACGCTGAGGGTTTTGTTGGCACAACATGATGAGTCATTCAAAGAGAGGGCAGTCTACTACATCAGTCAAACATTGGTCGGCTATGAGTTAAACTACTCCCCCATGGAAAAATCCTGCCTTGCGCTAGTCTTCAGCACACAGAAACTTTATCATTACATGCTCAGCCATCCAGTCAAATTAATCGCTAAAATTGATCCCTTGAAGTATTTGTTATCTAGAACCACTCTGACTGGCCGCATGGCCAAATAGGTCATGCTCCTAAGTGAATTTGACATAGAGTATGTAGAGCGAAAAGCCATAAAAGGACAAGTCATAGCTGATCAATTGGTTGAGGTGCCATTAGTAGATGCCTACCTGTTAGACACTGAATTCCCAGACGAAGAAGTCTACATAGTTACAGAAGCACCATCTTGGACACTATATTTTGATGGCTCATACACTCATAATGGATCAGGCGCAGGAATTTTATTAGTTACCCCTCAAGGTGACTACATTCCAAAATCATTCAGGATAGCATTCACATGTACCAACAATATGGCAGAATACGAAGCTCTCCTCACCGGCCTCAAAATTGCAAAGCAGTGGCACATAACTCATTTGAAAGTCTTTGGTGATTCTTTGCTAGTCATTAGGTAGGTTAATGATGAGTTCCTAACCAAAGATGATAAGCTATTACCCTACAAGTGCATGGTGGATTATTTCAAGAAATATTTCACCTCTATACAATTTGAACAAATTCCTAGGGTATGAAATAAAGCAGCTGATGCAATGGCCACTATTGGTTCCCTGATTGACATGCCTAAAGACCGAACAGAATGTGAGTTTCTTGTTGAACAACTTTTAATCCCTCGTGATGATATTCCCCGAGGATCATATGGTGTGGGTGGATATCAGAGGGTCCCGGCCCCCATGGTACTTCTCAGGACATATACACTCTATCTCTGATAATATTTCATACCCCAAAACTTACATATATCAGTCCAATGCAAATCCTTCATCCATTGCTCTTCTTGATATGTCATCGTCGGAGATACGCTTTATCATCGCGGGTATGATGGAATCCTCCTCAAATGTCTAAATGAGACCGAAGCCCATGCGACACTAACGAAGGTACATAGCGGTGTTTGTGGGGCACATTCAAATGGTATGGCTCTAGCCAAAAGGATCCTACGAGCTGATATTATTGGCCTACATTGAACATGATGTCAGGACCTAGAAGAAGGGCCTTCCATACCAACATGCGATTTGATTTACGCCCCAAGATAAAGATCTTCAAATTCTCCTAGTATCGTGGGTCTTTCTCAATGGGGTTTCGACTTGATTGGCAAGATTTACCCACCATCATCCGATGGCCATACATTCATAATTACCGCCATTGAATACTTCACTAAATGGGTGGAAGCAATACCACTCTCACAAATCACCGGTATCCAAATCTCAAAATTCATCCTTTACCATATTCTCTGTAGATATGGTATCCCATCCACCATCCTCTTTGATAATGGAAAACCCTTCAAAAACGAAGCCATGAAACACCTTCCGCGAAACCTTTCATATATCCAACATCGTTGGTCAACGCCTTATTACCCCCAGGTTAATGGTCAGGCAGAAGCAACCAACAAGACCCTTATCCGCATCCTCAAAAAGATTGTCAATAACATTGGTCGAGATTGGCATCTCCACATCCATCCTGCCCTCTGGGCATATCGCACCTCCATCTGTACCCCTACAAGGGCCACTCCCTACTCTCTAGTCTATGGTACCGAAGCCATCTTGCCAATTGAAGTTGAGATCCCATCACTAAGAATTTCCTTAAAAAATCTTATCAGTGAGGAGGATGCTCGTGTTGCACGACTTGCACAACTGGAGTTGCTTGATGAAAAAAGGATCAAAGCCTATGATCACCTCCAAGCATATCAGAACTGCCTCAAGTGCCACTACAACAAGAAGGTTCACCCTCGACAGTTTCAGGTAGGTGATCTTGTCCTCAAAGAGAATTAGCGTACCTAGCAAGACCGAAACAAGAAAGGAAAATTTGAGCCAAATTGGTTGGGGCCTTATATCATAGCCGCCAAATATGGATCTAGGGCATACAGGTTGACTACCCTTGAAGGAGAGCCCCTTGACAAACCCATCAACATAATACATCTCAAGAAGTTCTACGCCTAAGTCCGCTTGGTAACCCCACCTATTAAAAAGCAAAAAAATCAAAAAATCAAAAAAATCAAAAATCAAAAAAATAAAATAAAATA
>VDFB02124799.1:0-14683 GCA_007258455.2 Sequoia sempervirens | reverse complement strand
CTTTTTAGATTCTTATTGTCATTGTAGACAGTACTTGTTGTATTAGTACCTTTATAGCTTTGAAAAAAATGTTTGTTGTATGATATGCAAAGTGTCTTTGTGAATGTAAGAGCTCCCAACGTACTATTTTCTGATATGTAAAGATTTTTACAATGTCATTATCATGTTGTTTGCCAAAGAATAAAGTTGGGAAGTTCATTTCTTCAGCATAGATGTCCTTAAATATTCCAATTGGATACTTGTCCTTTGCAGGTGCAATTTCAATAATCTTGTCTTCCATGTTATGGATACTTCTAGACTCGGTAAATCCATGTATCAATGTTTCTGATGGGTTTTCATTTTCCATTTCACTATCTAATTTTGTTTCACTTGTATTTTGTGGACTATTGTCTTCGTTTTCTTCAGTGCATTGGAGAACTTCTTGCCAATCTTGGTTTATGTGGACTTTGTGCATTTTGTATAATGGTGTCCTTGTTAATTGAGTCAAAGCTTGCATGATGACATTTGGGCGCACCATGCCTTTTTGAAATGCATTTTTGTATTGTAAGTGCCTTTTCAATGAAACAACAATTGTTTGTGTGTTGTTAATTGATTGTGGTAATGCTCTTTGTACAATGTTCATGTCAACAGGAACATTTATAATAGAACCTGTTAGGCCTATTTGAGACCTTTTGAACCCTAGTTCCCAAATCTATGCAAATGCAATTCTAAGTGAGACAAGTCGTTCTTCTAGCTGAGTTAAATTTTGCACATAGCACAATGGTCTATTAGTTCTTATTTTCTGTGGCGTAGCATACTTTGGAATAGTGGACTATTTCAATGCAAGGTAGCATACATGGCATATGAAATCTGTGAATGGTAAGGAATCTGATTGTAGTAGCTTACAGTATAGTTGTTTTTGTTTTTCTTTGAATGTCCTAATGTCCTTGTTCAAACAGAGCACTTGGCAAATTGCACATGGGTATTTTGGTGTATCTTGTATTGCTGTTTTATAAATTTCTATTGGTGTCATTGTTTTTTTTTTCTTTGGACTGGTAGGTACACTTTCTTTTTGTTTTTCTTTTCTAATCAAGTTCTTCAGGTGATTAAGTCTTATTGTTGATTTATGTTTAAAATTGTTTGCTGTGACAAATGGTATCAAATTCTTCTTGTTTTTTGGCAAAGCATGTGTCTTGTTCAAGTAAGTAATTTTGTATTGTGGACCACTTCTGATCAACTTTTTAAGTTGGAGTAAGCTTGTTGAGCATTGGCGAGTTAGATTTTGGGCTTTGATTCTTAGAAGTGGCTCAAAATGTCCAGCCAGAGGGTTTGTATCATGGAACAGCATAGAGACTGATTTTGTATATCCAGAATCATTGAAATCTAAGTACTTTCTTGATGTTGTCAATGACCAGAGGCTTATTTGTATTTTCAACCATTTGGATATCCAGTGAATGCAGAACAAGTCACCCCACAATCCACATTCACTATGGTATGTGCATGGTCTTGCAGACAATCGCATTTTGTGGAAGTATGTTTCTTGATCATGTACTTTGTGCAATGTATATAGAGTATTAGGATTTAGTTCATTGTTATATGATTTAATTGCTTCTTTGTCCTTATTTTGAAGGCAAGTTAGGAAATGATCTATAGCTCCATTGCATAATTGAGTTGAGGTGTACTGATTGTTAAGTAGTACTTGAAGCGAGTCAAACAAACAATCGCCTAGCATTGTATGCAAATGTGCTTAATCTACAAAGGCCTTCAGCTCTAAGGACATTGTCAATGTTTGATATTCGAGGATACTTTGTGCACAGTTTTTTAATTTCATGTGAACCTATGGGCTGTTTTGAAGTTACGTTTTGTGTTTCAATTTTTAACAATGGTTCAAAGTGTCCACTTAAAGAATTCATGTCATGAAATAGTATAGAGACTGATTCTGTGTAATCAGAACTATTGAACTGTAAGTACCTTCTTGCTGTTGTTCTTGACCAAAGGCATATTTGTATATTCAACCATTTGGATATCCAGTGAATGCAGAATAAGTCACCCCACAATCCACTTTCAGTGCAATCTTCCTGTGGCTTTGTAGATAATCGCATTCTGCGGAAATATGTTTGTGGATCATGTACTTTGTGCAATGTATATAGAGTATCAGGGTTTAGTTCATAGTTGTATGATCTTATTGCTTCTTTGTCCTTGTTTTGAAGGAAACTCAAGAAGTAATCTATAGCTCCATTTCGTAGTTGAATTGATGTGTAGCGATTGTTAAGCAGTAGTTGTAATGAGTCAAACAAACAATCACCAACATTATATGCAAAAGTACTTAATCTGCAAAGTCCCTCTCTCTTAAGCGCGTAGTCAATGTTTGATATTTGGGGGCGCTTTGTCAATTCATAGGTGTCAACGTCTATCATTTTCTTTGTTTCTTTTGTATCCTAATGTGTTTGAGAATAGTAGATGCTATGTATGAATAGCATCAAATGCTATCATCTAGATTACAAAATCTATAGTTTTTTACATTGTCGCCTATGTGCTTTTACTCAATAGCATTCTATAGTATTAGCCATGTTGTCGAGCATCTTGGAAGATAATAATCTCTATATATGTTGGAAAATGGATCTTGAGTAGTAGCAGAAGCCTACGTGACATATTATACAACAAACAATTTTTTAGAAGCACAAGGGAAAAATAGTATTAATTCTTCAACCTGACCTTGTCATCCACTGTCCCCCACCAGGATTGTATGTACTTATTCCTGTTACATTGACAAATTGGATAAATGAGTACAATGCATGATGTAAACTTTCAATGCCACAAACACAAAACAATATTTTCAGGTAGCTTTGTTTACATGCAACAAATGGTGGATAAGAATCTTTTTTGCTCACATTGTCAATCTTAGTCTATGGTCTTTAAATGTTTTGTGTAATTGGATTCCTTTGTTTCTATGTATTTCTAAGTGAATGATTTTCTCAAAGAGCAAATGATTTTAAAAGCTATTTACATAACCATGAATTAAGTAGCATGTAGAGAATAGTTTCACAAATCATTTCTGTTTTAAGAAAATCAGGGAAATGCAAAGGCATTGTTTGATCAAAGAAGATCTATGGCTTTTCTTATTTGTGGGAATAGCTTTAAAAATCATTTGAGTTTTAAAAATTTGAGGAAAATGCAAAGGCATAGGTCCATTGAGCAAAAGCGAAGGCATAGATCGATTAAATAATTAAAAAAAGAGATTAAAACTCAGAGGTACAGGCACACAGTGCATAAATGCAAAGTAAATGCATTAAATAGCATGTAGGTGGATGAGAAACTGCTGGAATGGCTTGGTGGACATGTATAGCCAGGCTGCTTTGTTCATTTGTTATAGACTTAAGTCACTTGTTAAGCATGACTATTACTTTGCACAAATTGTTTTTCTATTCTACAAGTCTTTGTTCTAGGAGAGTTTATAGTGATTGAGCAGATTTTGTTATAGTTACAGTGTCCAGAACCAGAAACGAGTTACTTGAGGCAATAAATAGTTTCTTTCCTCAGTTTTCTCTTACTTAAGAGGTTTAAAGCATATAGTGAAATTGGCAATGTGAGCAAAAAAAAAATGTGGTTAATGTCATTTTGCATGTAAACAAGACCATGGAAAAATATTGCGTCATGTCTATGAGTAACGTAGTACATCATTCATTGTACTCATGTGCCATGTCAGCTTTTGAAATTAACTTTGTGGTCTTTTTTTTGCAATACAGGAAGATTAAACATACGTTCACTTGCACAGTGCATAGCAACTTGCCACAGATATAAGTAGTCTTATGAACAAAATTGCCTTAAATGCATATAGGTAAAAACCAGTTGACATAAAACAAAGACTTATGACTCTATAGGCTATTTGAAACTACAAAGAGGGTTTTAAAATTGCATTCTAGCAATTCACTCTATTCTATGGATATTGTATAGAGGAAGTATAACAAATTAACACATAAGCAAAACCTGTTCTATTTTTCGAAGACAAATTACTATTGCAATTGTGGAAAATGCATTTTCCTGTTTGTATATGTGCAAGCAGCCTTTTAAATCATTTGTGTTCAAATAAATGAGGAATACAAGATGGAAAAATGAATACATGAAAAAGAACTTTATGCAGTTATTATATTGAAGAATTTCAATTGCATTTCAAGAAAAGTAGAAAGACAATTTAGAAAGCTGCCTTGCAATCTGCTATTGAACGGTCAAGTATACTTGTAGCAATGTACAAATTCTGGCTATTATTATAGGCACAAGTAATTTTTCCTAGTACAATGACAAAATTGAGAAGTGAGCAAACTGAAAAAACATATACTATTTCATCTACAACCATGGGAAATCTTCCTAGAAGCGCATATTTGGAAAAATTTGCATTGTTTTCTTTTTTTTAAAAAGGAGAAGGTTAATATGCTAACCTCACGTTGCAGTTTGTGCGTGATTGTTTAAATACAGTTAAAAGCACCAATCCCTGTCACAAGGACAATTTAGATAAATGAGTACAGTGAGTGACATATACTATGCTATTCATAAAAACTAAACAAAATTCTTATGTAGATTCATTTCGACGAGAAAGAACCTAAGTAAGAACTTTTGTTTCTTAAAATGCAAATTGCATTTTATAATTTTAAAATACTTATTGTTATTTGTGTACCCTATAATATAGAACATATTTTGCTAGCTACTGTTTAATGCCAAACCAGCTATCACTTAATAGTGAAAGCCAGATAAATATTGATTTTCTAACTAAATGGGGTCATTTCATTTCCATTTGCATAAGTTTATTTTGTACCGTTATGTAGCACTTACTATTACTTGTGCAATCAAGCCACATGCAAGTAGAATTTATAACTCATGGAATTTAGATACACTCAAGGAGAAATACAAACCAAGGTTGTTGGCATCCTGATAAGAAAGATGATGAGATACATCCAATTAATGTATGCCACAACGTCTTATTCAATGAAGATGATTTGGATACAGACATTACAAATGAGAATCCTTATTGGTGTGTGAGTAATCCTCTTTTTCTAGACTTTCCAAGGAAATTGCATGCGAACACTATCAGTGAATAGGTGTAATCAGATTTATTAATTGACTTTGATTGATGGGTCAAATGTGCCCAAGGATAATTATAATTGTTTCTTTGTTTTAATTATTATGTATGTAAATACTATTTAGCAGTTACCTAATTAATTAGATATGAAATGATGGAAGAGAAAAGAAGATTAATTAATTAAGATAATTTGATTCATTAATTAATAAGGTGAATTATCATGTAAAAGTACAAAAATTAGAAGTTTGGAAAAAATCCTCTTTCCTTTATGCTTTAATGACAACGAGAAAGCTAAAAGCAATTGTGGAGTTTAGGCTTATATCTGTAAATTGCATTTTCCTGACAGTTTGTAAAGCCTTCTCAACACACTATCCACATATTGTTTGAAAGGTCCCATTATGGCACATGCTAACAGCACAATGGCTCTAAAGCTTGCACTATGGAACAGTTCTGTAGTAATTGAAGATATGTAATCTTTAGAGGACTCATAAGCACCAAGTTATTGTTAAGCTCGCATATTGTACATTGGACAAAAGACAATTGCTCATCCGAGAAACTAGTCTATGAAGATTAGCGTAGGCTGAGCACTGTGAAAGCCAATCTGCCTATGGACTCTAAAATGAAAGAAAACTGATGAAAATAACTATTTATTGCCTGAAGTAACTTGTCTACGGGTGTCCTTTTTGGAACCATGACAACCTTTGCCCTATCACTGTAAACTCTTTCCTAGAAAAGACATATAGACACACACATATATGTATACATATGTATATATATGTACATATACATCCATGTAGACACACATAAATGCATGTATGGACGTAAACATATATGCATCCATATGCATGCATGCATATACACATAGATGCATCTATACACACATACATATATGCATAAATACATATATGCATAAATATATCTAGAGACATATGCATACATGCATATATGCATGTACAAATGTTTACATAGATATGCACATAGATAAATGCATATGTACATAGAGACATGCATACATACATACATGCACTGACATAATAGGCACAAAGTGATAGTGATAGTCCAACTGAAGCACTATGAAACACAGCTTCATTATGCACTTTAATGTAACGAAACTCTGAAAATGAACAAATTATCACCTCAAGTAACTCGTTTCTAGGTCTGGACTCTGCAGCTATAACATCTCCTGCTCAGTCGCTACAAACTCTTCCTCATAACAGGCGCTTACATAACACAAAAACAACACACGGAAAGTAATAGAGATGCATAGCAAGTGACTTAACTCTATATTAAATGACCAAAGTACCCTGGCCACGTGTGGCCTCCAAGCCATTCCAGTGCCTTCACCTCGAGCCAGATGCCATTTAATGCATTTAATTTATATTCATGCATTACGTACGTCGACTCACCAGTTTTATAAACTATGCCTTTGCTTAAATTTATTTAATCAATTTATGCGCTCACATTTTCCTAATATTTTAATGCATTTAACCTGCATTCATGGACTACGTACCTCTAGCCGCCAACTTTTAAACTATACCTTTGCTTAAATTTAGTGAATCAATTTATGCGTTCGCATTTTCCCAAATTTTTAAAACTAAAATGATTTATAAAGCTACTCGGACGAATAGAAAAATAGATAAATGCTAATTTTCAAATATATAAAATAGCTCTCCAAATTCAAACTATACAAAAAAATAAGTAATATGTTAAATGGCAAAATGTGATTGCCCAATGCTGCCAGTTAAAAGCATTCCAACCGAATGCATGAGTATTACTGCCTTGACGCTAGGAACCAATAAAATTCACACTATAGAAAACAGTTTATCCAAGTGAGTGCTATTAGGTTTGTTATCTTCAATTTCAAACTCCTTTGACTTTAATTCATTCTCTCTGATGGTAGAGTATGGAGATTCTTTTTTTATTGAGAGTTCGGAACAATATGACAAATCTTTTTGATATCTTATGTTTAGCACATTGCAACAACAAATAGATACAAAGACTGTGTGAGCCTTCTTTTAGAGTTTGAAGCAGAAGTAAACAACATAGGCACCCTTGAATACTTGTTTGTGTTCTCATTCTACAAGAGCATTGTAGAGTTCTGAATGTTGTTTTTAGTTGCTTGTTATTCAGTATGCTATAAAAGTGGGGTAAAAAAATTGAAAAATCATGATGAATTAGAAAGCTCAACAATCCATTGTTTTTTTTGTTTTCCAAATTCCTGATTGTTTCATTTAACAAAATAAAGTTCTTGACCAGATTCTGCTAAACTAAAACAGATGGAGGAGGAAGTGTGTCTCTGTCAGAAGCAGTTCTTGGGTGATATGAATTGATAGCAAAATTACCAGATACCCTTTTTGCATTAGTGTATGTGTATTTTGCAAAAGTAATCTGATAAAAAATCAATGTTCATAAAAGCTTTTTCACATATTATTGGAGTTTAAACTGTTACTTGTTTATGCTACATGTCATTGTATTTCATAGCTTATGTTTCCTATGCATTCCTTGTTTCCAATTCCTGGACCTTGTCTATATTTCCACATTGTGAATATATGTCTACAATAGCATTTTCAACTGTTATATCTACCTATAAGCCAATACATAGTTGCTGGGGATAAATAAGTGTGGGCAATATTATAGAGACAAACTTATTTCAAGTGCCTTAAATTCATTGTCATCTTAGAAATAGGTTTTTACTTTTCTGTGATATCTACCAATAGGAAGGAAGCAATGAAGAACCTTAAGACAAAGAGAGAAATATTATTTTTTAAGTGATTTGTGTATTTTGATTCAAAGTTTTCTAATATACATGTTATTATCAGTCATGCATTTGAAAACAATGTTACTCCACATACAAATAAATTTAAGCAAAGGCATAGATTTGAAAACTGACAGCTTTTATCAATACAAAGGGGACATTTACAGTGACAGAGCAAAAGCTCCTGTGCTCGTTGAATGAACACCAAGAGACGAGTTACTCAAGGCAACAAATTGCTACTTTTATTTTTTTTGCTTCATTCTATCCCAGAAATGCAAGTTGGGTTTCACAACGCATCAAAACACATTTGTGCAAAGAACTCCCAAAATTATAATTGCAATGGATGACAGTGATAGTGTAATGGATACTAATAGTCAAAACACTGAAATACACCAGCAAGTTTTTTTTTTAGATTCAATAGAAACAAGTATTAATTGAAAACAGATTAACCTGGCAGACTATTTATCATAGGTTCTTGAATTCGAAATGCACAAGTGTGACCATGGTTCTCTACAGGCTTTCGCCATGCATTTTAACTATATTGCTGTTTTGCATCGAGCCTAAAGAACCACTGTAAGTATGGTTTACAAACAGATTTAAATCAATCAATTTAAATTAAGAAAGGTTTCCAATTACACTTAATACTTGAACCATAAAGCATCATTGCTTCAAGCTATAGCAAAAGTGCAGACAGGGACACAAAAGCAAATTCATCTATGACATCATCTAACAAGGATTTTTTTGCTATTACTATGATTAACTATTGAACTCAATTGACTCATCAGTCAAACAACTTGATTGATCACTGACCTAACTTGTTTGAAAGCTATCTTGTTAAGCTGATTAGTTAATTTCATTAATGAGTAAAAGATAGAATTGACTTAATTTGCATGAGTCAAGTGTAAAATTGACTTATTTGTTAATTGACTTTGATTAGTGTATCAGAGAGAGATGAGACAAACTAAATTGTCATGAGCGAAGTGTGAGATGGACTTATTAGCTGCTATGCCACATATACTATGACATTTGAGCTTCCATGAAATAATAGCGAAAGCAATAGAATAAACAGATGGCTTCAACATAGACGAAGGGATACAATTAATATGGACAGCTATAGCTTGTTGAGTATTTGTAGCACAAGAAGCAGAAAGGAAGATGTTGGTGAAGGTTTTGCAATTTCGGTTTGCACCTAGCAACTGCATTTGCTTCCTTGTCTATAAAGCCTTTTCAAGAAATTCCTTTTTTGCATATGAATGGCCATGATTGGTTTAATTGATTTGGTGAATAAAGATGATTTTTAATTAACTATAATTAACTATTCAAGAAAACTGATCTATCAATGAACTAGTTTCATTGATTGGTCAAGTAACTTGATTCACAGTTAACTTGATCAGCTATTTAGTTAATTTGCTTGAAAGTTTGCAAAAATATTTTTCGACAAATAATTCTCTGCATAATTTGCAATCATTACACACCAAGAGCCAACATTTCTTTGAGGAATTCTGTCAAACAGTTTACATGTTTTTCTTGTGCTTCCATATTTTGTATGCATATTCATGACAACATTTCAAACCATAATATCTGTCAGAAATCCATGTCTTTTCATGCTTAGATGAATGTACATATCCTGTTCTAAAGCTCCTATTCTATTAAAAGCACGCAAAATGGTCAGAAAGATTGTGTATCTATGAATGTGAATAGGCAAGATTGATTTAACTGATTTGGAGGATAAAGATGACTAATAATTAGCTATGACTAACCATGGAACACAATTAATTCATCAGCCAATTAGCTTGATTGATCGCTGAATTAACTTGTTTGAAAGCTATCATGTTAAGCCAATTAGCTAATATGCCACATACAGTATGACATTTGAGATTCAAATAAGTCTCATGGACGCAAATCTGCTATCATGTTAAAGCCATGTAAACATTGATGTTCCAATTCCATGGGGTCATTCTATTTCCATTTTCCCAAGTTCATTTCATTCCATTATCAAGCACTAATTATTAAATGTTTAAACCAGGTACATGCAAACAGAAATCACAATTCATAGTAACCATAAACATCTATGCACAAGTACATGTTATCCAACATATTAACACACACATGGTTTTCTAGTGCTACTTTGTTAATTGCCTTTGATCAACAGTTCAAATGTACACAAGGATAATTGTAATTATTTCTTTGTTTTAATTATTATCTACTTAAAGACTAATTAGCAGCTGCCTAATTATTTAACTATCCTTGTACACATTTGATCCATCAACCATAGTCAATCAATAAATCTGATTTTACTTGTTTTCTAATAGTATTGGCATGCAATTTTCTTGACAAGTCTACAAAAAGAGCATTAGCCACACACTAATAAGGATTCTCATCTGTAACCTGCCTAACCAAATCATCTTTATTCAATAAGATGTTGTGACATACATTAATTGGATGTATCTCATCATCTTTCTTATCGGGATGCCAACAACCTTGATTTGTATTTGTCCTTGAGTGTATCTGGATGCCATGAATTATGAATTCTAATTGCATGTGGCTTGGCTGTAAAAGTAATAGTAAGCACTACACAATGGTAGAAATCACAACTCATAGCATCCATATACACCTATGCACAAATACATGTTATTCAACACATTAACACGCACATGGTTTTCTAGGGCTAGTTTGTTAATTGCCTTTGATTAATAGTTCAAATATACACAAGGATAATTGTAATTATTTCTTTCTTTTAATTGCTATGTACTTAAAGGCTAATTAGCAGTTGCCTAATTATTTAGATATGAGACGATACAAGGGTAAATGAGAAATATGAACTTGCCTAAATCAACATGAATGAAATGTGAGATAGAGCTATTGGGTAATATACTACATATACTGTGACATTTAAGCTTCAAAGATTGCCAATGAACAGCAAAAGCTTCAAAACTCTCAGATAACATGTAAAGGGCTGAAAAAAATTGATCTGCCAACTAAATGGGATCATTTTACTTCAATTATCTAGCACTTATTCTTAATTGTTTAATGCAATCACATGCAACCAGAATTCAGAACAATTAGCATCAATACACACCTATGCATAGATACATGCTCTCTAACATATTGATACGCATATGGTTTTCTACTGGCACAATCCTTGAACATTCTTTAGGTACAAGTGCTAGTTTATTAATTGACATTGATTGCTGGATAAAATGTATACATAGACACATAGCTGCACACATGCTTCAATGCACAAATGCATACATACATGCATGGATGTAAACATATATACATGTATACATACATACATGATTACATGCATACATATATATATGTATTCATGTATCCATGGATGCATATATCCATGTATCAATAGATCCCTTAATATATGCACATATTCAAATGACCACATAGACTTGGGGAATGAATATTTATGTGGCCTTTACATGATAGCAATAAATCCTATAAATATGCATATATGCATGAAGGCACATAGCCATCAATGAATCTATGCATTTGCATTTTCATGAGCATTTTAAAACAAACACAATTCAAAAAGCCACTCCCATGGGTTGCAAAAACAGATAAATGCCAATTTACCGATATGAAAAATAACTTACGAAATTGAGATCATATATATATAAAGCAATATGCAGAATAACCACAATATGACTAGATGGCTAGTTGGCGCCATCCACAAAAAAGCATTTAAAGCAAATGCAATAGTAATCTATTATATACACACATACATACATGGTAACATAGATACATGCATTCATATATACATAATTACATGCACACATATATACATGCAAACCTGTATGCATGGATGCATACAAAGACTATGTTTCATGGGATTATTAAAGAGTTCACTTGCTTTCTATATGCTTCCATATTTTGCATGTGTGCCTATGAGGACAATAACCACAATATTTCACAATATTCCTCTATCCTTTATGATAGCTCATTGGTTCCAAAGCTCCCTTTATAGGACAGTTGTACATTGCCTCCAAGACTCAGATGAATCCTTGGTATTTCAAGGAAAGATTCGAATCGATAACACTTAAAATGATCTAAACTATGATTTTATAATCAAAGTATCCAAATGCATTGCAGCAATGTGAAACCCAACTTCCATTTAAAGATGTACAATGAAAGTAAACAGAAGGAAAAATGCATTTGCTTCACATAGCTGCACACATGCTTCAATGCACAGATGCATACATACATGCATTGATGTATACATATTTACACGTACACATACATACATGATTGCACGCATACATATATATATGTATTCATGTATCCATGGATGCATATATCCATGTATCAATAGATCCCTTAATATATGCACATATTCAAATGACCACGTAGACTTGGGGAATGAATATTTATGTGGCCTTTACATGATAGCAATAAATCCTATAAATATGCATATATGCATGAAGGCACATAGCAATCAATGAATCTATGCATTTGCATTTTCATGAGCATTTTAAAACAAACACGATTCAAAAAGTCACTCCCATGGGTTGCAAAAACAGATAAACGCCAATTTACCGATATGAAAAATAACTTACGAAATTGAGATCATATATATAAAAAGCAATATGTACAATAACCACAATATGACTAGATGGCTAGCTGGCACCATCCACAAAAAAGCATTTAAAGCAAATGCAATTGTAAGCTATTATATACACACATACATACATGGTAACATAGATACATGCATTCATATATACATAATTACATGCACACATATATACATGCAAAGTTGTATGCATGGATGCATACAAAGACTATGTTTCATGGGATTTTTAAAGAGTTCACTTGCTTTCTATATGCTTCCATATTTTGCATGCATGCCTATGAGGACAATAACCCTCAATATTTGACAATATTCCTCTATCCTTTATGACATCTCATTGGTTCCAAAGCTCTCTTTATAGGACAACTGTACATTGCTTCCAACACTCAGATGAATCCTTGGTATTTCAAGGAAAGATTCAAATCGATAACACTTAAAATGATCTAAACTATAATTTTATAATCAAAGTATCCAAATGCATTGCAGCAATGCAAAACCCAACTTCCATTTAAGATGTACAATGAAAGTAAACAGAAGGAAAAATGCATTTGCTTCAAAGTTTGTAAAGCAATTTCAACAGATTGTCTAGCCATTGTCCAAAATTTGGTTTTCTACTAGCATAGTCCTTGAACCTTCTTTAGGTCTAACTACTACTTTGTTAATTGACTTTGATTGAAAGGTCAAAATGTGAAATGTGGCCAAGGATAATTATACTTATTTATCTCTTTTAATTGTTATATATTCAAAGACTAATTAGCAATCCAAACAACCTCGCCTTTAGTCAGATGCCATTCAATGCATTGATTTTGCATCAATGAATTATGCACCTTCGGCCAGTAGTTTTAATCAAAGTATGCATATGGATTCAGAATCAAACTCTCAAAATAAAAAAGACTAGGTTTAAATTATAAAATGCAATCAGCCACCAAAGAAATTGATTGGATAATAATTGCATTTCTGATATCATGTTATTGCAACAAAGATCTACTTTTGAACCCCAATTGCTTAATTTTTATGAACCATATAGCATATGCCACTCACAATACCCATTTGTAAAGATTTTCCTTGTAACATAAAGCAATGATATGACTACAAGTACAATCAATATAGTGAGAATCTTGAATTAACCTTTTTCTTTGTCTACTATATGCAATTGTAAACAAAGGAGAAGGTTCATTCTAGAAACTCACCCTGTACTCTTTTCTTGAAGAATTTGCTACAGTTGGACTGCTACACCACCTCTTTTCTTCCAATCAAAAGCATTGCACCATGTAATAAGCTTTGATTAGAAAACAAAGACCATTTGTTTGTTTTTCTAAAAAAATAGCAATAAAGCTCAAGGAAATGACCAAAATGCAAACAACTCCCAAAATTACAATTGCAATATATAATACTCCTACTGCGATGGATACTAATAGCCAAAACCATTGAAACACTAGCAAGCATTTTTTAGATTCAAGAGACACAAGTATAAATGTAAATCAGATTAACTACACAAACTAGTTGCCATAGGTTAATGTACCACAAATCTTCTAGCAATGAATTTAACTGCTCTTTTGCACGAAGCCTAAAATTATTTTATCAAGCAATATTACTTGACTGCTCTATGGCAACATTGCAATTTGGATTCTAAAACATATTTGACATAGTTTTTTATAACCCCAAGATACAATTTTCTAACTTCCTAAGCATTCAGTCTAAGTTTTCCAACTACAAAATCTCAAATTGTTGTTTGCTTCGTATGTCTGTACCTTGAATTTGATCACCAGGTAAAATGTACACAAGGATAATTGTAATTTTTTCTTTCTCTTACTTACTGTGTATTTAAAGACTAATTAACAGTTACCTAATCAATTAGTTATCTAATGAAACAAGGATAAATGACAAATATGGAATTGACTACCCATTTCCTTGAGGAGTTTTGTAAAATAGTTCACTTGCCCTATAAATGCTTTCGTATTTTACATGTCTACCTATGAGAACAGTAACAATGACATCTGACAGAATTTTAATGCTTGCTGGCAGAAAATAGGTTTCTACTGCATTCTTTATGCTCCCATTGTTTGCATTTATGCCTACGAGGACAACAACCACGACTTTTAATAGAATCCCTCTATCCTTTATGCTTTCATGACAACGGAAAATCTCAAAGCAACACACTGTCGACTCATTGTTCAAATCTCTCATTATCGCACATGTTGACATAATTTTGGTTCCAAAGCCCTCTTTATGGGACCACTTTGCAGCAATCAAAAATATACAAACTTTACAAGGCTCACATGCATGAAGTAAAATG
>VDFB02124798.1:0-26291 GCA_007258455.2 Sequoia sempervirens | reverse complement strand
CCCCAAACTTAGGCCCTTTGTCCCCCCGTCTCCAAAACACGTTTCCCCGTCCCCCCATTTCCCCGTTCCCCAGGCCCGTGGAACATTGATAAATAGTAAGTCAGCAGCAGGCGCCAGTGTGAACAGGTAAGTTAACCCATGAGGATCACGTCATTCAGATTTCAAGTCAAACAGAGTTGTAGAAGTCCTGAAACCAACCAGTTGCTATAAATAGTAAATCACCTCTAGAAATATGCTATAAATAGCAAGTCAACACGAGATGGCAGTATGAACAACTTAACTGGGTCATGAGGGTCCTGTGGTTAGAATTTCAGATCAATCCAAGCTTCAGGGGTATGAAAATCAGAGGGCTTACTAAATATAGTAAATAAGGGCGGGCAAGCTAAAAAAAAAAATGTCTCAGGCTGAACAAATTCCTTCACCCCCTATGAAATGCACCCAAGGTGAGACTGGAAAAAGGATGAAAAAGTTTCAAGTGTTGAAATTCCTGCTCACCCCCTCAAATGTGCCCTCAAGGAGAAGAAGCCATGAAAAAATTGTTTAAGGCAGGAGTTATTCCTGCTTGACCCCTCAAATGCGCCCTCAAGGAGAGATGGTAATAGAAAAAATGGCTAAGGCGTTGGAAGTTCCACCTTGACATGCCAAATGCGCCCAAGTGAGCTAGGAAAAGGACAAAAGTGTTTAAAATTCCTCCTTACCCCCTTGAATGCGCCCATGTCATCTTGCTTTGAAGGACGTTTGAAATATGCTAACCAATTTTTTCGATAGATTTTCACACACAATCAACACTTCGCCAATTGAATTAGCGTTAGCATCAAAACTGAAATCCAAGCTTGAAAGAAACTCAACGCCAAGAATGCACTCAATCCCAAGGAAGGATAGGTGTTGTCATATGGCGGAGAAACTAAAGAATAGTACTTGAAATGAAACAAACTCAACGTCAAGAATGTGCACTCAAGATCTCACTAAGGGCGAGGTGCTAACATATGACGGAGTTATTAAATTAAAACTGAAACAATAGGCGGATAAACAGCCATAGAAAATACAACTATCTAATTCATCTGCTGCGGCGGGCATCCACTGGAGAGTGAGGATTCACCACTTGAAAGTGGGTACAATGAGATCTGCAATGTTCATTCTCCACACTGGCGGTAAACCATCCAGGGGTAATTAATAAGAAATTAAACAAGTAATTGCAGCAATAACACTGGTTGGATTAGTACTACTTAATCTCAACCTTACAATTCAAGAGTCTGCAAATACGAGTATTACAATGATCGAGAATGAAGCTAAGAAGAGGAGAATGAATTACAACAATGATTTAACACTCCAAAACTGAAGTACTAGGCCAAAACAAAGAACTAATTAAGTCTGATATAAAAACTGAGATTCTGGAAATTCTGATCAGCAACTATGAAATTCAAAGAAATATTCATAACTCACTCAAAATACCTCCGATTTGCGTGAAACGAAAACCAATGTGCTGCTGGAAGATAGGTGCCCAAAATCAGATGAAGAAACAACAACAAAAACTCAGAATTTATTTATTGCACGGTTCCCAATGCACCATAAATGGTACGGCCTTCTTGAGGGGCGATTTTGCAAGTAAAAATCAGAAACTTCAAATTAAATTCTGCCACTTTGCAAGAAGGGTCGCCATAGGTCTACAATTGCATAGCAAAGATACCCAGAATAGAATAAAATTTAATTCAAAAGCTGCTAACAAAATACACTTTCAGCTGTAGGTGCATCAGCAACTTCAAAATTGACAAAACTCCAAAATTCTTCAACATTCGAACTCAATCTGCTAGTCTGGATGAGAAGCAGTTCCAAAACCAACTAGGTGTTATCTTTCAAACACGAAATTGGACCAATGCTAAGAGGTAAGCATTCCTCGAAGCTAAATTCATGAAGTCATTCCGACAGCATAACAATGTGATAAGCATAATGGATAGTAAAAGCTGGAGCAAAGCTTCCATTTTATAAAAGATCAGAAGACTCATCAAATTCCCAGAAGGTACGCCAATAGCCACCAATGACCTTTCAAATTTCCAAAAAACCTTCTAACTTCTCAAAATGGCGTCCACTTTATCAAAGCACAAATAAACTTTATTTTTTAAAAGAATATCTTCAAGAAAAGGCGTCCACTTTTCCCAAGGCATTAAAAGACTTAAAATATTAAATTTATCCTTCATGATAACATCCCCCTTCATGACCACCTTTTAAGAACAACTTAAAGTTATTTTCCCTAGGCCAAGGGGTCAACTGCAAATTATAACATTAATGCCTTTAATCACCAAAATAAAACCTTTAGAAGCCAGACTTGAATTGCATTAAATGCTCCAACTGAAAATGAAGACCTTGAAGACTGATAACTGCATACTGCCACAAATAGAATTTACTATAAATAGTAAACTCCCTGAAAAGCCATAGAACCTCAGAACTGGATGTAGACATCCAAATTTGGACACTTAATTTATCCAAATTTATCACTTTTCATCTAAACATCCTCTCATCCGAGTTAATTAAGTAATATTACTATTATTTAATTAATATCTTTAATTCTGCCAAATCCCTAAGGTATTTAATTAATAATTAAATACCTTACCCTCCTTAATCCTCTTTTCATCAAATAAATTAAATAAATATTACATTTATTTAATTCCTCACATGTCATTTTCATCTAATCCTAATCCATTTCCTAATCTCTTCATTAAGGATGTGCATATGCCTAATCCTTGATTAGGATGTGTCACATCCTCCTTTTAATCCTACTTAGCCCCTAATTATCCTCTAATTACTGATTAATTAAGCCTAATCATTCTCCAAGGAATTTTTAATTCCTTTTTATTTGTCCTAGATTCCCCTCCTTTATATGTGAATTTTTAATTCACATTTCATCCTTCCAAGGCTTCTAGAAGCCTTGGACTTGTCACAATCTCCACATGTGACCAACCTTGGACTTGTCACAATCTCCACATGTGACCAAGTCCCACCTTTTTGGAGCCCACCTTTTATCCTCTAGACCATCCTATGAATGTGAATTTTTAATTCACATTTATATCCCCAACCACCTTTCCTTTTCCCATGTAGATTTTTGAGGAATTCTAAAATTCCTCAAAAGTCCCTTTCACTCCCACTTGGGGACAAGAAATCCCTTTTTGTGGAAATCCTCTCATCCCCCAAGGTGCATGTCCTTTTCCACCTCATGTACCTTTTTGACAACCCATCTCCACCTCATACCCTCTTGTCCACTTCACCCTCCACATGTCAAGATGTGAGGGCTTGTGGGTTCTCAACCCACCATAGCCCTTCATCTTGGCCTTGTTGGATCAATCTTGACCCTTGAATTCTCTAGAGAATTCAAATTCTTCTATAAATACTCCCTCCTCAAGGGCATTTCCAGAACACTTTCATTTTGAGCACCCTTATGCTGCCCATTTGCCTTCTCAACACTTTGCACTCTCATAACTACATGCTGTCCATTTGAATCCTTAAGCCTTTTCAATCATTTAGTCATCTTTACTCATCATCTTGCATATTGATTCTTGCATTTAGACATTCAAACAATCATCTAAGGAGAACACAACCAATCCAAGCAAGGGCCAATCAAAGAGAAATCAACAACATGGGAGGTAAAAAGTATTTGTGTTTATTTTATTTGCATTCGCTGGAACCACCTTTTGGCTAATCTGAGGTGTCCTGGTATTTTGTTATTCATGTTTCTTAGTTAGTTTGGCACATTTAGATAAGGCGAATTCCAAAGTATACATTTCGCATCGCACGGGGACCTACTAATACCCGTCTTGCATTTAATGTTTCTTTGAGTTAAGATTTTGCAGAAAGCTCACAAAGGCGGTAGCGCCTCGCAGAGTTGGCAAAGAGCGCCTCTTCAAGAAAGCTGCGGTAGCGCCTCTACTGTGAAAGGCGTAGCTTCTCGGCAGAAAGCTGGCGGTAGCGCCTTCATTGCAGCGCTGCGTGATTTCGCTAGGTGCCATGCAGCTCTTCACGTAGAAAGGCGTTACTTCGGCAGAGTTGCGGGCAAAATACTCGCGAGAGTTGCGGCAAATACCGGGCAGAGCCGGGCGTACGTCTCAATGTGAAAGGCGGTAGCCTCTTTACGAAGTTGGGCGGTAGCTCTTTGCGTTAGTTAGCGGCAAATGCTTCCTCATAGAGTTGCGTATGCCTCGTGAGAATTGGCGGTAGCCTTTTATTGAAGTTGCGCAGCTTCACAGAAGGCGGTAGCCTCTTTTACGAGTTGGGCGGGCAGGGCCCTTACAAAGTTGTGGTACTGCATTGAGTTGGGCGGCAAATACTTTAACAAACAATACGCTTTGAGGGTAAAATGGACGCTGGCTTCGTTTTTGCTCTAGTTTTTTGCTATATTCACGTGATAACTCTCTAACGTTGTTCTGGCAAGAATATTCATATTTTTCACTAACGTTTTTGCAGCATATTGTGGCAAAATTTGACCAAAGGCGAAAAAAGAAAGAGGACAACTAACATTTGTTTGTAGGGGCATCTACATAATCAGACTTTCAAAAAATTATCTTTGCTGCTCTCAAACATAGTCTAAGTAGGAGGATTAAATCTCATTGTTTGCTGTGGTTGCTTATTTTTGTGTTACCCAAGGGGGCATTGATTTGTTTTCACTTTCCCTTTGCACTTCGTGTGAGCCTGGGGAGTAGTTGGAAATAGTTAGTGTCTTCTTTTTAGTGGGACCTGCTTGGGGATTTCCCATCACCCCAAGGGACGAGTCTCCAACCACGGTACCGGGCGGGCATATAAAGGGGGAGAAACCCGGTGTTGTAATTCCCCAATCCTAGCTTATACCTGAACATGAGCCGCCGGGCTAGGGTGATACTCAGATAGACGGGAAGAGTTAGTCCAGCCTTCAAGATTCTCAGTTCCCGACTCACGCCAGGACTGACCGGGTGTTCACTAAGCAGCCTCACGCATCGAGAGTATATATCGAGGACTTTCTAGAAGCCTTGTGCATCCTAGGATTAAGACTTTGGCTCTGCCATAGCCGTGAATATTAATCATAGGATTGTGCTTGCTTGAGGTGTTTCCTTGTGGAAATTCTGTCAAATTTTTGATACTTTGGACTTGTTTCATCATTTTGCGTCATTGTCATAGCCTTTGCCATCAAAACCAAGCTTTGTTCCCGCAGAAAAGCGGTAGCTCGCGCAGAAACGTAGCTCGCTTTGTTGCAGTAAAACGCCGATACTCGCTTTGTTGCAGAACGCCGTAGCTACTGCTTTTGTCAGAACGCAGAGCCCCCGCTTTTGTCAAGTAAACCAGCCTCTCGCTTGTTTAGAAATCCAGTATGCTCGATTTGTCGGTAAAGGTGATACGCCTGATCTATCGGCAGAAAACGCGAGCGCTTCGATTCAATCGCTGCCTACACTTCCTCGATTTTGCTGGAAAACGCCCCAGAAGTCAATAAGTACGCCTCTAATTCATCGTTATCGTCGACTACGCTCCTAACTTCCCGGGCTGCCATTTATAAACTGCGGTATCTGATTGACTTCGCTCAAAACCAAAGTTGCTTAATTTGAGCCTCATCCGGTAATTCCATTTCATCTTATCGCGACTGGTCATCCCGGCGGCCGCACTTTCGCCCCGTGATGGTGGACACCACTTAACTTCCCTGGTCCAACCAGACAAGCCGAATCAACTTCGTTCAAAAACCAAAGTTGCTTAGTTTTTCAATCTCTATCTAGTGGTACCCTCCATTTCCTCTTATCAAGAATTTGACCATCCCAGGGCGGCCAAGCCCCGCATTGCAGCGTGGACACGCCCCTAACTTCTCAGGGCCATCATTTACAAACCCTACGTCGAATCAACTTCGTTCCAAAACCAAAATTGCTTAATTTTTTGAGCTCTATCTAGTGGTACCTTTTATTTCTTCCTATCTAATCAAACCAATCCATTCTTCTGATCATCTAATCAATCCAAGCACACCAATCCGATCAAGTTCATCTAATCACAATTATCCAATCAACATCATCTAATCATTTGATCCTATCCAATCAAATTGATCTAGTACTTTAATCAAATTCATCAAATCATCTACCTGATCCAATCATCTGTCTACCGAATCCCGTCAAAATCAAAAGCAATCCCATCCAATCATCCTAATCTGAGCTTTTGTCCAATTTTGATCTGAGCTTGACCAAAATCCTGATTTGAGCTTTAATCCGTTCCCATCCAAAATATTTTATCCATCCTCTTTATCCTTTCACCATCATGAATCCTCATCCTCCATCAATAGTAGTCAAGGGAAACCTTTAATTTACGGGACGACGATAACGAAAAGTCTTGTCGCATCAAGAAGAATATGACGATCCCTTTGATGCCATCGGCCACTAGTGCTTTCTCCACCCACTTTCCACAATCTAATCACCCCTTCCAGTTATCCCGTTATGTCTTTATCCATGCCTAATCACGCTCCTTATGCCACCTTTGACAATGGATATCCAATATCTTCTTCATCCCCATATTTTTCACCTCCTTCATCTACATCATCCCCTTACGCAACATCTACATCCTCTTATCCTAATTTTCCCTCCCAATACTCCTATTACAATTCCCCATCCATGTCCCCCTATCCTCATCCTCTTTCCCAGTCTGTCCATACTAATCTTACACCCACACCCTGTTACCTTGATCCTACATCCACATATCCTCATCCTAATCCACCATCCCAATACCCTTATTATAATCCATCCCCCACATCCTCTTGTCCCACTACACCACCTATATCCTCTTGTCTTAATCCACAATCCATGTCCCCCTATCTTAATTCACCACTCCAATATCCTTACCTTAACCCTCCATCCAATCCTAGTCCTCCATCTACTCCTAGTCCTCCATCCAATCCCACTCATCCATCCCATCCTAGTCCTCCATCTACTCCTAGTCCTCCATCCAATCCCATTCATCCATCTACTCCTAGTCCTCCATCCAATTCTAATCCCCCATCTACTCATAGTCCTACATTCAATCCCCTTCCTCCATCTAACCCCAGTCCACCAATCCATAATCCCTCATCCATTTCTACCACCCTAGCCAAGCCAACCATATGCAAGTCTTTCATTTCAGAAGTTCTCCAAGGACTCATTACAAAGAAGCCATCCCCAACTCCACATCTTGAAGTCATGGAACCATGCCATCCCAATCCATCATCCACGGTCACTAGTGATGAGACCCTTCTCCACACCACACCTATCATTGTTGTTTCCACCCCTAGCACTGATCAAACCATTGAAACCATTGAACCCACATCTCCTACCATGAGAGCCACCGAATCCATCGAAGACACCCAAGCCCAATCCACTCCCTCTACTCCTAGATCTACCCAAATCCAATCCACTCCCTCTACTCCTAGATCCAACCAATCTATCGAAGACACCCAAATCCAATCCACTCCCTCTACTCCTAGATCCACCCAAATCCAATCCACTTCTCCCACTCCTAGTAGCACCAAAACCCATTCCAATGAACCTCATGAATCTCTCATCCCTCCATCTTCCCCACTTGAAGAGTCCCAACAAGACTCCGTTACCATGCCTCCCACACACGATGAGTCATGCCAAGAGTTTAATCCAAAGCATGCCAGCATATCCCCTTCTCTAGATCAAGATCCTACCATCCCATCTAGTCCACCTCAAGATCGCAGTCCCCCATCCATTCCATCCCATGATCCCCTTGTCATTCAAGCTTCCACTACTCCATCTCCATCTCCATCACATGAGCCTACTACCACAAATCCAGATCCTATCATGGCCCCTACCCCCTCTCTTGAGGTTGCTATCCCATCACCTCCTTCTCATGATCCCCCATCATCACCTAAAAATGCTATCCCCACACCGCTTGCATATCCCCTTGGTCCTCTCACATTCCTCCATGGTGGTCTCCTCGCAGAAGAAAAACAAAGCATATACACCAACTCTCCTCTTCCACCTAATAATGGACTCGCATCATTCTTCCAGAATAATAAAAATCCTATCCTAGATCGAATACTCAAGAAAATGAACTATCAAGGAAAAGGTTTAGGCCTTCATGAGCAAGGTATTATAGAGCCCATCCAAGCTAAAGAACACTTGTATCCACAAGGTCTCGGATGTACTACTCACGACTCGCAATCCAAAAATGTTGGTACAACCTCTAGATGTCCTCAACGAGCCTTTTCCAAAAGAAATATTGGCTCTTCCCATCGCCCCACCAAATCATATGTGGCCATCCCTCCTCTATCGTATCACCTCAAAACAACCATCCATCTTCCTCCATCTACTCCATCCATTTTGGGTCCTTACATCCCTCCATCTACCATGCCCTTGTTTCCTCCAGATCCTACGTCTATTTTGGGCCCCTATATCCCAGATTCACCTCCTCCATCTCGTCCTATCCATCCTTTCATCCATTCATCACCTATCCATCTCATCCATCATAAACATCTCTCTCACATACCCCATAGTCAGGATCAACAAAGGCACTCACCTAAACATCCTCCATCTACACATAATCCCCATACTCCTACCCCCATCACTCTACATCATCCATCTCCTCACACCCATCCCATTGCTACTAAAAGCACTTTGGTTGTTAATAAAAAAATGCATCAATCTAAACATCCACATGAATCAAAAGCTTCCCATGTCCCCTCTAAAAGACATGTTAAAGCAAAGCAAAATCAAATCCAAAATCCAAATCAAATCTGTAGGTCGCAAAGGCCCACCAAAGCAAAGATCAAAACCATGTGGATCCCAATGAACAAAGCTGCAATGCCATCACATGAAACATCTGCAAGAACATCCAAAGTCGCTAATCCAAAAGCTCATCATACACCCCTTTCATCTCCTAAGTCTATTTTGGGTCCTTATGTCCCGAAATTCACCACTTCATCTCCTCCATTATCACCCCATTCTCTGTCCCTTAATCCCCTTATCTTTTCACATCCACCACCACATGTGCCAATGTTGGTCCTGAACACATCTCCCCATCACATATCTACCCCATCATTCCATCCATACCCTTTGCAGCATCCCATCCATTATCCCATGTATCTCCCCTCTCAAACCCCCCTAATTCATCCTCTTGCATAATCCATTTATTCATAAGGTTGTACTAACATCCAACAGTCACTTCAAACATGGGCTCTTAACACCTTTAATCCTTATCACATGTCCTTACCCATCTCCTTTCTGCATAACATCCAAAAAGTAAAAATTGTCAAAAAAAAAAAATTGTCAAAAAAAAAAGTCCAATGGTGAAAACTTGGCAAACAAGCGCCTTGGATAAGTACCATGATGAAAACCTGGCAAACAGGCGTCATGCGTAAATCCCCATCTGCACTTGGGGGCAACTTCCTGATATGCATTCCCTCCATCCGCTATGCTTCCAGCTATGCACCCGTCTTCCTGTTATCCGTCCTCTTCATAAATTCCCCCCATCCCACCTATCTGCCGCATCCTACCATCATATCCCATTTATCTCCCATTCCCTCCATCTTTCTTGTGATCTTGATCAAAATAGGGGCACCTATCTATGCATGCTTTGGACACCTATTGGTATACATCCCCTTCATCCATGCTCTATCATATTCCTTAGTCACCCATCCTATTCTCATCTAGTTATCTCCTTTATCTTATCATCCACTCATCTTACGTCCCTCATGCCTCATCATATATGACATATCTAGAGTGGGGGCATCTGCTTCCTTTGTGACATAGTCCTTGGAGAAATCATCTATCATAACATCCCTTCATCTCTCTATCCATCTATCATAGCATCCCTTTCATCTCCCAATCCTTATATTCCCATCCATCCAAACAATCCCTCCCATCCCCCATCCCTATCCTATATCTTTATCTAATCTTTCATCTTTATCCTCATCCCATCTCATCCCACCTCCCAATCCCTTGTCATTGGTATCTAGCTATAGGCCTCCCCCATGCAACTTAATGCCATTTATCTAATCATCATCACCCCTACTTCTCTCTTGCACATCTTTGCAATCTCCTATCACTTTTCATCACTCATCTATCTATCACATCATCCCCCCAAGTCATTTTACTGCTTTGGATAACTATCCCATCCCTGAGCTTTATGTGATCATCATCATCCTATCCAATCCAACAGGTCTATCCTATCTTGTCATATCGGTCCCATCTTTTTATCGACTTATCCTATCATCATCTTATCATCCTTTATCCATTGTTTGCCTTTGGTCTTGTCGAACTACGTTGCCCCTACGATTTCACGTAGGCAAGGTCGATCATTTGATCCGCCCCCAGGGTTCCATCATCGATCTTCACTTTGCTCTTCTACCATCGGTCTTTCTCCTTTTGTCCATCCTATCTTTACCATCCATCAAGGTCTCCATCTTGGTCAGTCGTCCACCTTTCATCGAACTACGAGGGCTTTGCGCTTTCACGTAGGCAAGGCTAATCTTTGATCGGCCCCCGAGCCCCTAGGTCTTTAGGTTTTGTCAGTCCCATTTCTTGTCTTCCTTGTGTTGTGCCATCAAGCTATGCCCTTATCTAGCTGGTTCTTAACAAACGAGATCCACTTGTATCATGAGATCCAATCAATTTTGAACATCCCGCGTCATAACGATCTTTTAATATCCATCATCTTTGGTCTCAACAGGATGTATCCTTCCTAACAGACCTCATCAATCCCATCTATCCCCTCGATCCTATGGCAAAGGACATTTGAAATTGATTGCAATCTTTTGATGCTTTTGGATTTTGTTTATCATTTGAGCTCCCTATCATCACTTGTCAAGACTGCCATAATCCATCATATTATGGTGTGTTTTGATTGGTCAACATAGGGGCATATCTTGCTCTTTTTATATTTGTGTCTTCTTGGTTGTCCCACGTAGTACCCACCAAGATCCCTGAGGTCTTGTGTTATGCTGGGGCATCCTTTTGTGCTTGTAGTTATCTCAATACCTGGCCCGACCAAGGTCTTTGTGACTTTGGGGTGTTGGGATAGCCTTGTTGTCTGTTGTGTTTGTTTTATGCATTAGACACTAATTCACCTTGGTTCTTCATACCCTGGTGTCTTGTGTTTGATGCTATAGCAAAAACCAGTGCTCCAAAGATGATAAATTGCATTTAGAATTGCATCTCATTTTCCATTCTATTGTCTTGCATGTATCCCCCCATCCATTCATCCTTCATCCTTATCTCTATCCAATCTCCATCCATTCCACTTAGCCTGAATCATCTAATCATATCCTTGCTCTTGTTCTACGTCTTGTTACTAGCCTTGACCCGTCATCATCATCATCCATTAGTATCATTTCCTATCCCTTTGGTGTTGTTTTGGGATGTATCCTTCCCTCATCAATACCACTCGGTGGGATGTATCCTTCTCTATCCTTGTGTTGTTTTGGGATGTATCCTTCCCTCATCAACAACACTTTCATCAGTCATCGGGAGGTATTCTTCCCTATCCTTTAGTGGTATTTGGGGATGTATCCTTCCCTCATCAATACCACTCAGTGGGATGTATCCTTCCCTATCCTCGTGTTGTTTCAGGATCCTTCAATCCTTCATTGACAACACTCCATCCATCATCAACCCATTTTCGCTTGTCCCTTGACTGGGGCAACATCACCTTTTGTCCTCAAATCCATTTGTGCTTCATCCATCATCACCTTGCATCATCTTCCTCATCTCCCTTGGCATCACATCATCTATTTCGAGAGCACATACGTGTTCTCTTCAACCCGCATGTCCTCTCGAGGGGGCATCCTCAATCCCTACTCTTCATTTTCACCCCCAACATCTTTCTTCCTAATCATCCCTTTGATGACTGGGGCATCTTTTCCAATCTAACCATATCCTCCTGGGTTCTATATTTTAATATTCTTTGAAATGATGTTACTTCGTAACACCATCTCAAAGAGGGGCAAAATATAGACATCCAAATTTGGACACTTAATTTATCCAAATTTATCACTTTTCATCTAAACATCCTCTCATCCGAGTTAATTAAGTAATATTACTATTATTTAATTAATATCTTTAATTCTGCCAAATCCCTAAGGTATTTAATTAATAATTAAATACCTTACCCTCCTTAATCCTCTTTTCATCAAATAAATTAAATAAATATTACATTTATTTAATTCCTCATATGTCATTTTCATCTAATCCTAATCCATCTCCTAATCTCTTCATTAAGGATGTGCACATGCCTAATCCTTGATTAAGATGTGTCACATCCTCCAACTTTTGCAAGTTGGCTTCCAATCCTCAATTATCTTCTAATTACTAATTAATTAAGCCTAATCATTCTCCAAGGAATTTTTAATTCCTTTTTATTTTTCCTAGATTCCCCTCTCTTATATGTGAATTTTTAATTCACATTTCATCCTTCCAAGGCTTCTAGAAGTCTTGGACTTGTCACAATCTCCACATGTGACCAACCTTGGACTTGTCACAATCTCCACATGTGACCAAGTCCCACCTTTTTGGAGCCCACCTTTTATCCTCTAGACCATCCTATGAATGTGAATTTTTAATTCACATTTATATCCCCAACCACCTTTCCTTTTCCCATGTAGATTTTTGAGGAATTCTAAAATTCCTCAAATGTCCCTTTCACTTCCACTTGGGGACAAGAAATCCCTTTTTATGGAAATCCTCTCATCCCCCAAGGTGCATGTCCTTTTCCACCTCATGTACCTTTTTGACAACTCATCTCCACCTCATATCCTCTTATCCACTTCACCCTCTACATGTCAAGATGTGAGGGCTTGTGGGTTCTCAACCCACCATAGCCCTTCATCTTGACCTTGTTGGATCAATTTTGACCCTTGAATTCTCTAGAGAATTCAAATTCCTCTATAAATACCCCCCTCCTCAAGGACATTTCCAACACTTTCATTTTGAGCACCCTTATGCTGCCCATTTGCCTTCTCAACTTTTTGCACTCTCATAACTACATGCTGTCCATTTGAATCCTCAAGCCTTTTCAATCATTTAGTCATCTTTGCTTATCATCTTGCATATTGATTCTTGCATTTAGACATTCAAACAATCATCTAAGGAGCACACAACCAATCCAAGCAAGGGCCAATCAAAGAGGTATCAACAACAAGGGAGGTAAAAGTATTTGTGTTTCATTTTATTTGCATTCCTTTTCGTTGAACCACTCTTTTGGCTAATCTTGAGGTGTCCTTGGTATTTTGTTATTCATGTTTCTTAGTTAGATTTGCACATTTAGAGCAGTAGGAATTCCAAGGTATACACTGGAAACCCTAATTTTACCTCAAACGAGCCTACAGGTTTCCGGAATAGGTTGATGAGTGACAGAACAAATCACTGATGAGAAGGGGACATTACAATGTTGAAAAATATGCTAAGTGTTGAAAATCCTCCTAGACCCCCTATATGCACCCATCTCTAGAGGTGTGAAGGAAAAGTGACTAAGGCGTTGGAAGTTAAATCCTCCTCAGTATGCAAAATACGCTCAAGTGCGAGGTGAAGTTAAGAAATATTCTAAGGTGTGGTTAATTCTGCCTAGATATACAAAGTGCGCCCAAGGATATTGAAGGTGTTAGCTCTTTGAAAAATGTTCTAAGTGTTAGGAATTCTTCCTCACACCCTCAAATGCGCCTTGACTGGAGAATGAATGGGAGAGAAATATCAAAGGAAAAATGCTAAATGTTCAAAATTCCTCCTAGACCCCCTATATGCGCCCACACTTCATGAAGATAGATAAAAAGTTTCTAAGGCATTGTAAATTCCTCCTAGACCCCTAAATGCGCCCTAGCCCAAGAGGCATCGGGAAAAAAAGTTAAGTGTTAGAAACTTCCTGCAGGGGTCTCCAAATGTGCCCAAGTCAGAAGTGACTCTAGAAAAAATGGCTAAGGCGTTGGAAGTTTCACCTTGACATGTCAAATGTGCCCAAGTCCAAGATGAAGCTAAGACATGTACTACGTGTTAATTCCTCCACCCCAAGCAAAATGTGCCCATGAATGGGAGAAGAAAATTATCTAAGAGGTTCAAAATTGAAAAATCCTTCTAGACCCCATGTATGCGCCCATGCTGGAGATGATAAAATATTTTTTTTTCTATAAATATTTAAATTCCACCTTCCCTAGAGGAAAATTCGCCCAAGTTTGAGGAGGTGATGAAATTTATTGAGGCATGGATAAGTTGGCAAGAAGGAATTAGAATGTGCCAGCTTCATGAAGTTGAAGGAAATTGTCCAAGGCAAAGCTAGAAAAATACGCCCAGAGATGAAGAATGAAGATGAATTCTGATGATTTCTGATGAAAATATTTTTCTAAGGTTAAAATTCAAAAAATTAAATGAACCCCTTCGTTTGTAGACACATGAATTCGATGCTTTTTGAAGGGAATTTTCTTCTGGGTATTGGATATCCTTGACAAGGAGTTAATTTTAAAAAATTTCACGCCTCGTCGAAGACTTTAAGATTGAGATTTTACTCGAACGCTAGGATGATGAAATTTTCTAGAGGAAATAAATTATTTCTAAGGCAGATGGGTTGGAAATTTGGCTAAGGCAAAAATGGGATATCATGGTGGTTGGAAAATTTTCCAAGGCAAGGAGAGATTAAACAACACCCTCTAAATGCGCTATCAGGATGGATGAAAGTTTCTAGGGCATCAAAAATGAGCATCAAGGAGAATACATGGTCAAAGTACGCCTATGATGAAGGAGTATGAAGAAGGCAAAAGATGTGCTATGGTGAACTCTATCCATAGATCGACCTTGGAAATTAGAGCATGGGGATTAGGTAAGTGAAGTGAATTTTTATTATAAGTGTTCTGATGCTCTTCTCTTGCTTGTTTTGCAGGGTGAACACCAAGGCCAAGGCATGATGACTTGGGGAGATGGAGCGAGTACTTGGAAGAAATGGCTAAGTGTTGACCCAATATGCACTCGGCTCAGGAAGGCGAGTGGCAAAGGAGAACGGGTCGAGTCCAAGATTGGAGAATCCTTCAGGATGAGGATGAAGAAATGATGAAGACCTAGGCGTTAAAGAGTCATCTTCAAGCACTAAAACGCCCTCAAGGCTAAGGATGAGGAGTGAACAAAAGGCTTCAATGTTAAAGAATGACAACCGAATGGGCTAAAGAGCAAAGCAGAGAAATTCTCCTTAAGTGTAAAGTCCTTCGATGACCCAAAAGATGTTCTCCAACGTGCTTCGTACAACTCAAGATGCAGTGGCAAGGAGGAAAATCACCATCAAACAGGTTAAAAAGTTACAGGCTTGAAGTTAGATCGAGAGCGTGCCTACCATATCCATTCAAAGAGTTGAAGTAGTGTTGACCAAACTCAAGCTGTTTGCAGTTGGAGAAAGAACAATGGGAACGTGTTTCTAGACAAGGGCCTTATAGAAGATGGTGGACATTAATTTCTCAATTATTACCCCTTTCCTCTTAGTGGCGGTTTTTAGGGTTAGGGTTTATGTGGCTCGATCTAAGCCATTCATATGATTGTAATATGAGCCGTCCATTAGACTTGGCCAACTATAAAAGGGGCATCCCCCCTCATTTGTACCTCATTAGATTAGACATTATAGATTAGAATAGAGAGATAGCTAGGTGATACTGTAGATTGGTAACATAGTTTGAAGAAGAAGGAAAGTTTTTCCTTTAAAGCTTTGTAAGAAATTGTTGTGAACAATCTCTCAATAAAAAGATTTTTCATTGATGATGATCTCGTCTTTCGTTGTGAGTAGCTAGCAAGGTTTCTTCATCCTTCTACTTCAAGTAGGATTTTAAAGTAAAATAAATAGATTTTGTTTCATGCAAGTAGTAGATAGTAACTGTGGAATGTGGTCTTCAATTCGAGCAAACTTCGTCTATCCATACCACTAGTGGGCTCGCTGATGGTGAGTTCGCCTTGCGTGGTCAACTAGAAACTCGCGGACTTAACTTCGATTACAATCTTCATGTTGGTATGCGTCGTCGTGATGGCGTCTTCATTGTTGAATGGTAATCTAAATAACTTTAGTTACTCCCTTTGAAGATTGCATTGGTTTTATGGAAGTTGTCCAAAGTGAGGCAAAGCAGAATCTGGTTGAAGTCTGTGAAAATTGATCGCCATGTCTCACACCTTAGAGTAGATTAGAACCTTCTTATCCCTGCAACCATTTCAATTCAGTACTTTCTGGTTAGTTTAGGAAACAAGAGCTTTATAGACAAACCTTTCAAGCATTCAAATTCCTTTCTCCGCTGTTGAACAATTTTGTAAGTCCCCTTGAAATACCAGAAAATCACATCAAGCCAACTGAGACTATCCACTGCATGAAGGAACCTTGGAGTTGAATATATGATCTTTTTAGCAATCTTAGCATGCAGGAGATTTTGTTCAAGAGAGGATAGAGTCGCCGTTGGCAACTTTATTCTGTGTTGGTGCAGTCACGAAAAACACATCAACAATGCCCTTGTGCACGAAGAATGTCTTATTAACTTATTTTGAAGATATTACATTCATAAGTTTTTTTCTTGTTCTATTCAAGGGCCATCATGTTTTTCCCTTCCTGAATTTGTTTATCTTTAAGTGCCTTGATAGTTTCTTCTCTTTCCCATGTAGCATCGTCTTCAGGAAGTCTCCTCCATTTGATTAAAAACTCGGTAATGCTCTTGTTCCTTCACTTCCTTTCTCTGGTGTCCATGATAAATTTTGGTTCTAAGGTAAGTTGCCCTTCGTCATCCAGTAGAGGTAACTCGGTGCAAGGGAGGACTTGCTGCCCAAGGACCTTCTTAAGCCGGGATACGTGGAAGACATTATGCATCTTGTTGTGCTTCGATAGCTCTATCTCATAAGCGCCTTCCCCTACTCTTCTTATGACTTTGTAAGGACCATAGAAACGTGGTTTTAGCTTTTCCGCCCCTCTTTTTGATTGATGTTTGTTTGTACGGCTGTAGCCTCAAAAAAACTAGATCTCCAACTTCAAATGCCCTTTTTGTGCGGTGTCGATCAGCATAGATTTTCTGTTGGTTTTGGGCTTGCTGCAAATTTTCCTCAAGGGTCTTCATGAGATCAATATTTTTTTGTATGAAGTCCTGTGCACTTTATACCTTGCTTTCTTGGGTGATCAAATGTCCAAAGGAAGGGGCTTCATATCCATATAGGGCTTTGAAGGGGCTCATTCCAATTGACATATGGTGGGTGGTATTATAACAATACTTGCCCAGGTGTAGCCATTTTATCCATGCGGTTTATTAACCTGTTACATAATTCCTTAAGTAACCCTCTATCCATTTGTTAACTATCTCCATTTTCCCATCCGTTTGCAGGTGGTAACTTGTACTTGGAGTTAGATTTTTCCCTGCTAGCCGGAAAACTTCTTGCCAAAATTGGCTAAGAAATTTACTATCCCGGTCACTGATAATTGTTTTGGGTATCCCATGAAGATGAAAGACTTCCTTAAAGAATAATTCTACTACCTGAGATGCTTTGTATTCCGATGAAATCGCAAAGAAGTGGGCATACTTAGTAAGTTAGTCCACTATCACATAAATATTATCTTTTCCATGTATCTTGGGTAATCCAGTTATGAAATCCATCGAGATGCTCTCCCATTTCTGGTTGGGAATGGGTAGTGGCTATAATAGATCTGCAGGATGACTTTGTTCCACTTTATCTCGTTAACAAGTTAAACATTCTTGTACATGTTTGAGCACGTCGCTTTTTAATCCCTTCCACAAATACTTCTCTCTAATTTGTTTATATGTTTTGTAGTATCCTTGGTGACCCGCCAGCAAGCTATCATGGAATTCCTCAATGATTTTGTTCTTTATCTTCGAGTGGGGAACAAGAAATATCCTTCCCTTATATAAGATGAGATCATCCCATATCTTGTACTCTTCATTTGGCATCCTTCCTTCTAAGATCTCTAAGGCTTGTGTATCCTTGGCATACTCGGTGATAATGTCATTCTTCTAGTCCTTTGAAATGCTTGAGATAGTGTTGAGGTGGGGGCGCCTAGATAATGCGTCTGCCACTTTATTACTAGTTCCTTTAACATATTCTATGTCGAAATCGTAGGCTTGAACTCAACTCACCCATTTATGTTGACGATCATTAAGATCCTTTTGATGCATGAAGAATCTTAGACTATTGTGGTCTGTTCTAATGATGAATCTTCCACATACTAGGTATTGTCTAAATTTGGCTAGGGCATGCATAATAGCCAACATCTTTGTCATATATGGAGTAGTGCTTCTCGGTCTCAGTCAGCTTGTGGCTTTCAAAGGCTATTGGGTGTTGTTGTGACCTTTTCACACATCGCCCCATTCAAAATGGGGACCCCCTAATTTTTGCTCCATTTTGGTCTTTTGGCTTGGGTTTTTTCTCTCTCTCTCTTTCTCTGTCTCTTTCCTGATGTCTGCCTTTCGAGGATTGTGCCCGTCGTTGAGCTTAAACATGAATTGGCCAAGTCTGAAAATTAGGGTTTCATCTTTCCTGGTCAGTCCGAGGTCGAGCGAAGTGAATAAATTGAAAACAGAGCTTAACATTGTTGTCAGTGTGCTTCCAGTAGGCTCTCAGCAAATTTTCATCAGATTCTGAGGTACTTACTATTTTTAGTAAGTGTGCAATTACAGGCAATCTGTCAGCATTTTTTTGAAATTCCGACTGTCACACTGTGTTCAGAACACATCAAGCTGCTCGCGTGCAAAATTTGAGCGAAAACAGACAACTTTCTATTTTTAGCAGTCCAGCTTCCGGGACAAATTTCAGGGCTTAGACGTAGAGTTTTTCTCTGCATGTCTGCATATTCCTTCTAGGTTTTTCGAGACCTTCGCAATAGTATAACATGCAAAGCGAGACGACAACTTTCAGAGTCCAGCCTTCCGAGGCTATTTTTAGGGTTTGCATGTCAGGGTTTCCTTTGCATGTCGGATGATTCCTTATGGGTTTTTCGAGAGCTACGCAGTGATGTGACATGCAAATGGAGATAACCACTCAGTAAGGAACTTACTATTTTTAGCAGGTGCGTCTCGGCAGCCGCCTCCCAGCACTTTAGAATCACGAGCTGATCGCAATGCAGCAGAAACAAGGACAAACAGAGATCATCTGATACGCATGCAGAGCAAATTAGGGTTTCCAGCTTCGAGACCTGAAAAGAAGGGCAAAAAGTCAGAATTTTTGAAAACCGGTGTAAACCACCGCGATCAGCATCCTTCAAGCTATCTGCTGGTAAAATTTGAAGTCAAACGGAGCATTTACTATTTATAGTAAGTCAATTTGGAAACAGGCTAAAAATAGTAAATCAGTTGCATGCGCCGATATCAGCAGGCAGGTCACGTCGTGAGGAGCACGTCATTCAAATTTCAAGTCAATCGGAGCAGTGGAGCTATCAGAAGCGAGCAATTACTATTTATAGCAAATCACCTTCAGAAATGGGCTAAAAATAGCAGGCTGACTAAAAGTAGCAGTGTCAACAGGGTAACAAGGTCAAGAGGATGCAGTGTTTAAAATTTCAAATCGTTCTGAGCTTCAGAGATGCAAAAATCGAGAGACTTACTATAAATAGCAAGGCATGGATAAACTGGCGAAGACGAGGAAAAAGTGACTAAGTCTGGAACTTCATCCTGCAGCCATGGCAAAATGTGCCCAAGTTGATGAAGAAGCCTAAAAAATTTCTAAGTATGGGACCTCGTCCTCCTCACCCATCTAAATGCGCCCATGCTTGGAAAGTCAAAGAAAGTCAACACCTTTTATCCTGTAGCTATGCCAAAATGCGCCCACCTTGAGAGCTGATAGCAAGAAAATTGGCTAAGTGTAGAACTCGTCCTCCACCACCCTCCAAATGCGCCCATCCTTCACCTAGGTGGAAATGCGCCAAAATGAAAGAAAGTCAAATGGTCAACATGTTTCATCCTTCTCCCATGGCAAAATGCGCCCAAAACAAGGCATGTGAGGACAAAAACTAAGAAGGCGAAGGGTCACAGGCAAGGCGTGGGAAGTTTCATCCACCACATAGGCCAAAATGCGCCCAAGAAGGAAGGAAGTCAAAGGAATCAAAGGAATTCGTCCTCCTCACCCATCTAAATGCGCCCAAGTTCAAAGAGGTCAACAAGTCAACAATTTTCATCCTTCACCTATGTGGAAATGCGCCCAAGTTGAAGGTGGTAAAAGTGAAGGTAAGGTGGTGAGTGAGGTAAAAGGCGAGTAAAATACTCCAAGGCGTGGTCAAAGCAAGGTAAATGCTAGGCGTGGCAATATTCTTCTTCAAGTGCTATATGCGCCCAAGGTGGTGAGTGAATGTAAGGTGTTAGAAAATATTGCCAAAGGTGAAACAAAATGCTAAGGCGTGGTTTTAATTTTCTCCAAATATGCTATGCACCTAGGGTGGTGAGGTGAAATATAACATGATGTGATGAATTTCTCCAAGGCGTTGGAACTTCAAGTGAAAATATTTTCCAAGTGTAAAAATAAAATGCAAGGTGGTGAGAACAAGATTGCAAGGCGTTGGAGTTGCAATATAATGAATTTTTTTTTTCCTAAGGCATTGAAGATGGTGAAAGTTAAATATGATGTGCTGGCAGGAAGACCTTCTAAGTGAAATAAATTTTCTCACAGGCAAAGTGATCAAAGTTGAATATAAAGACTTCCGAGGCGAATTTTTTTTTTCTAAGGAAAAATTTTCAAAGCGACTTAAAATTTTTCTAAGGCAAAGTATTTTCTTCCTTAGAAAATATGCCTAGAACTCAAGGTGGTGAGCTTTCCTGAAGCACGAGCAAGTTTTCAGAGATGAAATCAGGAGATGATGACAATGCAAGATGATCTAAAATTTCTCAAGTCTGAGCAACAGGACGATCACAGATGAGGAACGGATTTAAATTGGTGGAATAATATTTTTTCTAAGGTTTAAAAATTTAAAAATTTAAATGAAACCGTTCGTTGTGTACCCATGGATTCATCTCGTTTCAGATAAAATTTTCTTCTGAGTACTGAACATTGGTGATGACAGATGGATTTCCATGTCTTCCGCACTTCGCCAAGACCTTCAGCATGAAGAATTTAGCCGGTGCTCGAATTGTGAGTTTTTCTAAGGAAAAATTTTAAAATTTTCTAAGGCAAAGTGAATAAAAGGTGTTTTCAAGATAAATTTCTCCAGACAACGAATTTGAAGTGAATTGCCTAGATGATTTCGATCGAATTCTTCATAGATGAATTTTCCAGAGCGTCAGAGATGATTCAAATTTAAAATTTGCAAGACAGAGCTTCGGCTGGGGAATTAAATGGATTAAAAGATGAAATTTAATTAAACATTTTTGAAAGTAAATTAAGATGCCAGTCAAAGTCAAGCTTCTGGAAGGTTGAGATTCTCGAACAAGTGTCAGGAATACCAGAGAGGGAAAATTCGAATTCTTGAAGTGGTGTAGTGGAAATTTAATGTACTGGCTATAATTGGCTCCTTCTAGAATTTGATTTTTGGCTATAAAATTGAGAAGTTTCTCACTTCTTTTTCACAGGTGAAGGAGTTCGATTTGCTCTGAGTTAGACATTGCAGTGAGTTGCTGAAGAAGTTCGAATTTTTTGAAGAAGCTCGAAATTTTACTTGCTGAAGGTTGCTGGGTGAAAGGCGTTGGAAGTTCCTGTGACTGAAATTCGAATTTGCTGAAGCTTGAAGAAGATCATATTGCTGAAGCTGAGGACGCCTTGAAGTAAGAAGAGTATATTGAGGTGCGAACTTGCTGATTTGAAATTGAAGAGGTGTGAATTCAAAGAGCGAAGTTACTGAAGTTAGTGAAGTACAAACTTGCTGATTTGAAGAAGTACGAATTCACAATTGCTGATTGAAGTTGCTAAGTTGCTGAAGTTAAAGTTTACTTAGAAATCTTTTCTAAGTATTGAAGTTCAAAATCTGTTGAAGAGAAGAAGCTGAGGTTTGCAAATAAGAAATATTATTGCAGCTTCTCAAGTTCTTGAAGTCGACTGGCAGCCCCTGCAAAATGTTTTATTTATTTTATAAATTAATTTGCTGATGAATGTCTATTGTTTTGCAGATGGCTGAGGCAAGGGCGACTGGCAAAGACAACAATGGTGCATCCAGGCAAGCAGTTATAAAGAAGTTGAGCAAGACATTTATGCCAGAGTCAAAATTCATTTTGAAGTTGGGCAAGCTGACAGATACCAACTTGGGCTCCATCAACCTAGAAACTTTCAAGAACAGAATGCTGGGGATTGGTAGTCATCGACCTTCGAACACTTCACACAATATTGTTCGAAGCGGATTATATGGAGCTGCTAGTTTCCCGCCAGCCATTCAGTGTTCGGAGTTGATGATGGAGTGCACCAATTGCTATGAGAAGGAACACAGATCAATCATGTCACCAGATGGACAAGTGCTCGCTAACCTCACTCCTTCAGCTATTGGCAAGGCCTTTGGAATTCTAGTGCATAGAAATATGGTTTACAAATCCAGAGAGCGAGTTGAGCGAATGTACGCTTCTACATTCGAAAGATGCACAAAGACAATCAACACTCACTGGATGATCAATCCCAAGCCTTCTCGTACAAATCTGCCAAGACAAATCATAGCAGATGACTTGAAGCAGGAGTATTGTGACCTCATTATGATGCTGAATAGAGTTGGAGGTTGCCCTCAGTCTTTCATTTTCGAGCCATGGATGTTTTATTACATCAACCTCGTGCTGGAAGGAAAGGACTACGTCAACTGGGCTGCAATGATCAGTGACAATTTGCATGAGTAGCTCCTGAGCCTGAGAAGAACGAAGACATTTTATATGAGCTCTTACATCATCTACATGCTGGCTCGTATGACGAAGTATCGAGGAATTTCTTACAAGGAGCCTGTTGGTTGTGGCTCTCACCAGTTCAAAATTCATGAGGCTTGCCCGCAGTTGCATTTGACAACTACCACTCATTACAAGCGTGTCAATGACGCTTTCACCATGCATATCACGAGATTGCTTCAGGAGCGGATGCATCACAAAATCTCGAGAGAGGCCCAAGAATTGATTGAAAGGTATGGGTGCTGGTTTATACAGTTTCCGAAGTTTTCTTACATAAGGCTACAAGGTTTTTCATCATACCCATATAGGCTGCCTAAGTATCCAACCGATAGGATTTTAATATTAGAGATATCTAGGCAATTGGTTGCCTACGATAAAATTCAGAAGAAGAAGAAGGAAGGTGTTGACTTCCCAATTGTCATGGGCAATTCAGACGAAGTGTGTCCTTCATTACAGGCAGCCAGAGAAGATGAGAGTGAGCTTCAATTCTATCACTTCTCATATCACACCAGCCGACAGCACTATGATCCACATAATAACATCAAATGGGTACTGTCAGAAGAGTTTAAACACAAGGCAAATATTGAGGATTATTGGGCTGATGCACCAGATGAGATTGAAGTCAGGAAAATAATGTTCTCTCGGTTGCCGGTTAACATGATTAGGGAGTGTGAAGTTGTTCCGGTTCTAGACCAGGTGAATGAGGATATGGACGTTGTCCATCTAGATTATGCAGCAGTAAGAGATACTCCGCTTCCACTCCCGGATTGGTCAGAACCAGAGGTTGCTGACTTGGACACACTTTCTATTCCGGTCCTGACATTTACCAGAGCATGGGTTGATAGGCGTGTGAGCAGATTGAAGAGTAGGTCAATTGCTTTGACTTACAATTTGATGGGAGATCATAGGACACCCACCACCGGCAGAAAGAAACAGACCACACGAGGTCCAGAGTCTAGAAGGAAAGAGCCAGTTCGGCAGGAGCCCATTCGGCCAGAACCTCCACGAGTTGTAGTTGAGTCGCCCACGCCATTGGAACACGTTCTCCAAGTATACAGGAGGTTTCTTTATTTGCTGATCAAAGAGATGCATTGAATCAGGTGCAAGTGGCACAGGAGAATAATCAGCCACCACGGAGAGAGTCGGTTGGCTAGAATGTCAACGCACCAAGTAGGGTTGATCAGCAGGATGATGAGGGGACTACTACTGACCCTCAGTTTCAGCAAGAGTTAGAGGTGGCTATGGAGGGTGATGATGATATAGTTTCAACAGACACTCAGCCACTTGAGGATGAGGAGCCTCACCAGAATGATATAGAGGTTGAACAGGTTCGAGAAGTAGAGGCACAAGAGTAGAGGCCCTTTGATATACAGTATACAGTACCTGATTGGCTCAGGGATAGGATGAGGAGAAGCCCCAGCGAGGAGATTGATCCAGCAGTTGAAATGGAAGAGTTCTTGAACAGGATCAGCGCACCTCCATAGAAGAAGAAAGCACGAAAGTTTTCGAAGATATCGACTGATGAGGATGGTTACCGTACCCTTCACGTAGCCCTGCCACAGGTTGATTGCGACCGAGATGAAGCAGTCCCAGAAAATTATGTGGTCACAACTTTGGAGTTATGATGCCCCACAGGCGCACAGATTGTAGAGTGTGATAACTCCTACCTCGCCCTCAAGGACAGATTATTCAAGAAGGAAGGAAAACACAAGAAATTGAAACGAGAGCATAAGGCCTTGATTGGATATGTGCAGCAGTTGTCTCATTCTCGTGGGCAGGAAATTCCAGTAATAGAACTTCCAGCAGAGATACCTGTTGATGCGGTTTTTGTGACCATACCAAACAGCAGAAGAACAAAATAGTTTGGGGCTACTCCGTTCTCTCTTGATCAAAGTATTCCATGCGCTAAGATTGCGAGAAAGTTCGCATGTTCAACTCCAAGGTTCCTTAAGTGCGAATAGACCCAGTTTGGTTGATGTGTATTGCTGTGTTCGTACGAGGGACTTACACAATTGTCCAGATTTCTTGCAGTCAGCAGTTAATGTATGATATTGAAGGGGAATTCTTACGTGTATGATTTGGCAATGTGCATCTTTTCCTAAGACTAATAAGAAATATACGGAAAGTAAAGGGGAAAGGGCCTAAGAAATTTATATTATATTCTAAATGCAGGGTATGTGGAGCTTCATTTTGATAGACTTCAACCAGATTTCACCTAGCCTCCGTCGGACAGCCTCAGTAAAATCGGTGCAATCTTCAAAGGGGATAGCGAAAGGTGTTCAAGTTATAGATTAACATACGTACACCATCAGAACAACGCATATAAGTATGTAAACCACAACCGAAGTTAGACACAAGATAATGTCCAGTTGACCACACAAGGCAGACTTATCATCAACAAGCCGCTAGTGGTATGGAATAAAGCGAAGCTATCTCAATAAAACAACACACACCAAAGTAAGCTACTTGCATGAATCTAATCTACTTGGATACGAAAGGAAGAAGAAACCTTGCTAGCATTTCATGACAAGACGAATTTCATCATCAATGAAAAGATCTATTATCATAAAATGTGTTACACAACAATCTCTTCAAAAGTTCTCAAAGGGAAAACTTTCTCTCTTCTCCAAATGATGCAAAAATGCTCTACAATACTACACTATCTAGCTCTCTCAATGTCTACTATGATTCTAACTCCTAATGAATTACAAATGAGGGGGACTCCCCCTTTTATAGCTAGCCGAGTCCCAAAGGACAGCTAGGGTTACAATCAATAAAGTGGCTAGAATCGTGCCACCTCAGCCCTAACCCTAAAAACTGCCAGAATAGGGAGTGGTACATTAAATGAATCAAAGATTCCCACTCACTCCCGAAATAGCAAATGCAATAAATGCTCCATACTCAGTCTTCTAGAAGATCCTCGTCCAGTAGTGTGTTCCCATTAGCCTTCTCTCTGACTGCCAACTCAACAAATCTGCCAAGTACGGCCTCAACCTCATGAACTGAAATAGGCGGAACACAATCCAACTGAAACTCTAACACCGTGACTGAGTGCTCGTGCCTTGTACAAGATTTTCTCCAAGCAGCTAATGAGTCCTGCGTGTTGGATCAAAGTGGAGAATGTAGCAGTATTTTCAAAGTCATCCTGTACAAAGGTCTTAACATCTGTGAAGAAGGGAACCAGCAAACCCCTCAAATTATCAAAACTTATTTCATCGGGATTGACCGCCCTATGAAATATGGCCTCGTAATGCAGGAGCTACATCTATAATATTGGCCATAGCCTTATGTATCTGGCTGAATCGCTGTCTTTGTCGAAGAGCCGCGTGATGGCAGAAGAATACCAAGGAGAAATCATAGCAGGATCATTAAAGCACGAGATGACCTCCATCAATCAACAACTGCGACGGTACATGCCTCAACACCTCAAGACGCTGGATCACCTTACTCTGATAGATGGAAGCATCGCCCCAAGCATGATCCACCGCATCCATCCGTGCCAAAATAGAAGAGGCCTGTTGAA
>VDFB02124797.1:0-12350 GCA_007258455.2 Sequoia sempervirens | reverse complement strand
GTCTAGTTATGAAACCTTCTAGATCATGGCTTCTTGAGTTCACAGTCAATAGTTCATAAGGGGCAAGAAATTTCTCTATTCCTTTCAATCCTTTTTTATTCACAAAAAAATCTATAAATGTAGTCCATTATGGGAGGAAAGATCCCTTTCTTGTTGACTCAGGAAAATGTGTCTCTTTTGTAGATCCCAATTGCCTAATGATTTCAAGAAAACCTATTCTCAAGAGAACCTCTACAGGTAGAACATGTGGGCCCAAGCTACTACCATATACCTTGAGAATTGTTTTATTAGGATATAAAATGAAATCTCCCTAGTTGTGACACATTCAAATCTGGTCTTCACTCCCTTGGCCTCAAGCAATCATGGATTTCCTTGGGAATCCTAGGTTTTCGATACACTAGAGCACTTCTTATCTTGGAACCAAAAGCATTCTAAACATCACAAAATTATACTTCTTATCATCTCTGCCCAAGATATGGGTCCAACACTAAATAAGAAAATCAACATTATCTTCCTTCTTCTCTAATGTAATCTGCTTCTCAAAAACCCTATGTCTATTGTACGAAAACATATACATCAATAATGAATACCAACAATATTTCACCCACGATTTTCCTTCTTTCAGTTGAACTAAATCCTCATGGATATGATCAACCAAATAGGCTCCATAATCATAAATCATACTATTTAGTGGGTGTTGCATATGTGCTGCCAAGTAACTATATTCTGGTTGTAATGTATTAGGTGGGTCAACAACTATAATTTGATAGAAAGAATATACAGTCTTTCTAAAATAACTAGTAGAGTAGCTCATTGGGAAGGGTTCAAACTCCCCACTACCAATCTTAACCTTCCTCCTCTGATTACTATTTCTAACCATTGTAGTGTGTGAGGGCAACAACCTTGACCTAATGAATACCTTTATGTTGTTATAATCTGTCATGATTGTATCCATATTCAAAGGAAACATACTTGAATTCCTTTCATGTAGGGAAAATACCTTTTCAATTTCTTCATAGGTTACTTTTAACATCACCACCCCATTATATGATCTGATCACCCTAGAAATAGGATCATACTTTGATGCAATGTCTCTTAGGAGATCGACATCCATATATACATTTGGAAAAATAGCCTTCTCATATTCAAATCCCACAAGTTGCTAAAAGGAGACCTAAGATTTCTGTTCCCAAACCAATGTTGGAACATCTGCCACCCAGTATAAGGTACCTCAACATCTTTGATGAAAAATTCCTTATCTATCAAACCCTCTTTAACCGTTGTGCGATGGAACAAAACCCTTCCCTCTGGTTTTTTATTGGTAGACTAGGGTAGCAAATCGATAAAATCCTGAGATAGGGCCTAGGTTGGGCGGAAGAAGAAGATGAAGCACCAGGTGCTTTGGGAGTCATGGGTTTTTGTATACAAAAATAATTGTAATAGAAGAATTTCACCTATTCAACTCCTAATTGTAATTCTTGACTCAGGATGAAAACTATTTCCAACAATTTACAAGGCCATGACTTTTCAAAGATAAAGATTAACCCTACTTTTAAAAGCAATGAAAGTAGAACAAAAAAAGCATGTGCTTTAGAAAAACTAAAAGCAAACCCTAGCTCAAGAAATTTGAAAAAGGCATGAATTTGTGTTTATGGTACTTATTTCTTTCAACCATGCCAAAAACCTTTACTCTAGATGGTACAGTCTCTACAATTCATTTATCATATTCTCGTATTGTCTATGACACATCTTTGGACTTCAAATAAGAAAGAATCAAACACACACAAATTTTTATAGAGACTAAATGAAGCTATCGGGTTGCTTCTGCCATTAATGCTTACTCATGCGAAACAAAAGAATTCCAATGGGCATACTTTGCAACTTTGAATATGATCTGTGGATTTACATCCTAGCTAGGTCTCTTGAACAACTCTGATTGAGTCAAGATTGTTTGAATTTTCCACATCTCTTCAACTCATATGAATTATGAATATGAATTTGCTGACAAGACATCCTTGTGTACCTTGTGGGCTCCACTATCCCAAAATTACAGTGTATGTGAAATCTTCTTGTAGGTCTCACCATTCGTAAAGAGCTTGCACCTTATGTCCATGCGGAAGCAAGCAACGATGGTGATCACCTTTTGGTACTCTATGGACCCTGTTGATCTTCAAGTAGTTTGTGTTGATATGGGACATAGCAGGTGGGCCCGTTTACACATGGTGGCATTTCGCTAACCTCGCAGCTTTTAACTTGCACACACTTTAGATATGTGATCCAGTGAGGAATGAATTAGATGGAGCCCCATGATCTGGTAACCATTCAACTTGCACATGAAACAAATTCAGTCATAAGAGGGGCCTGGACTAGGCCGACGAGTAAGACACCCTTGTAAATTAATGACTTAGACATAAGTCATTTGTAAACCAAAATTAAAACCTGACGAGAGGATGAAATAATATGACCGACAACTTTAAGTCTTTGGGCCTGGTAACATATATATGTTGATGGCTTAAATGATAACTAAAGGGATCAGGAACTGGGAAAACTAGTCAACTCAAAATTATAATGCTCCAGATGAGGAATTGTAGATAACACTAACCAAATACAACCCTTAAACCCTGATGATGGGTACAATTGATATGTGAACAACAAGAATAAATGACTCAAAATTTCAAGAATTTTGAGGGTCCTATCATGGATTACATCCAAAAGATTTGAACTAACAAAATAGCATCTGCTAATGGTTGATTACAGTTCAAGTTAAGCACATTAATCACTTTCTTGACCTTCTGTCTGATTCTACTTTGTCTGCTTTGATTTTGGATCACAAATACATTTATGCACAAGTGAAACTATGCATAATCACTCTGCAATACTTCTAGCTTTCACAACACACATCAGCACACTTCATAAATATCTCCAAATCATATAAATGATCGCTTATATATATCCGCAACTAAAGATTTAATCAACCACATGTCAACTTCAATAAAATAGACAATATTTACAAACCGTTGGCTCAATCCATAGATAATTTTCAATGTGCACCAACCAAAGTCAGCCACAAAATAGTGAAGACTCAAAACAACATGCTTGGAGCACAAAATAATTTCAAACAATTACTCCTCGAAGATCCAATAACACACTATATTCTATTGGCCTTACAATCAACTTTATCAAATTCTGCATGAATTGATACGAGGCTCTAAGATTCAAGGATAACATAGATCATATGTCGAAAACCTTCCCTAAGATCCACAATTGAAAATGATAAAAAAAAATTGCATATGAATTGATGAACACAATTCTATCGGATGCTCTATTCTAACTTGATAATTAATCACTAATCTTCAATATGACTTTTAATATGAGCAAATAATGACATGTGGATTGATTCACTAACTAGGGTTTCCATTAATGACAAAACTAGATGACATGTGCAGTGTCTCTTTCCAACACCTTGCATATGGTATTAGTAGGCTTTACTAACTTAGGAAGATCTCTCATTGCCTGAGTAGAACTTATCTTGATGATATTATCAAAGTTTGCATGACACAATCTCCTATGCCACAACCAACTTTCATCAATTTGAGCAATCAGACAAATTTTAGTAGCAACATTTAGGTGAAAGATATTACCTTTTGTTTTTTTACTTCATGCAATCACATTTTTGGAACTCCCCGTTATTCTACACTTTCCATCCTTGAATTGAAGATTGTATCCCTTGTCAACCATCTCTCTAACACTTAAAAGATTATGCTTCAAACCTTTGACATATAGAACATCATCAATATTATTCTTACCATCAAGAGAAATGGATCCTCTGCCATGGATTACACCAGCTTTATCATCACCAAATCTTACAATACCACCATCATACTTTTCAAGACTCATAAATTTACTTTTATCACCTATCATGTGATGAGAGCAACCACTGTCAATCACCAATTTATCCTTTTCTTCAATTTTGGCTGCTAGAGCTTTCTCCACATTCATGCAACTAGCAGATTTAGTAGGTACTAGATAATTTTCCTTAATAGCAATAAATACCCATTCATTTTCACTTGCATTCCCTTTATCAGATTCATCATCTATCACACCTTCATCAATAACATAATAACACTTTCTTTGGAATCTAGGCTTGTTAGGTCTTGGCTTAGGAACTCTTTCTGGACACCTTGAGGTAAAATGACCTATCTTATTGCAAGAAAAAGATTTGAGAGAAAATTTCCCTTTATACTTACCTTCTCCTCTAGGTACTCTCTTGACAAGAAGTGCTTCAAGCTCATCTACCTTTCTCTCTTCTTCAATCTCTCTCATTTCTTCCTCATATTTGAACACCTATCTAGAAGAACTTTCAGTTGGATCATATCTCTGCTTATCCCTTTCAGAGGTAGTAGCTTTGAATACAGATTCTATCTTAGGAAGAGCATCACCAAATTCACTTAACTCAAAAGCAGCAAGCTTACCAATCAACATGTCTCTTGTTACATTTATCATAGTAAATATCTCCTCAATAGCAACAACTTTGTGTTTGTATGCAGAAGGAAAGGATCTAAGCACGTTAGCAACAATATATAATTCTTGCAATGTTCCACCAACACATCTGATATTACACACAAGTTCATTCACTCTCTGCATAAAAGCAGTAATGTTCTCATCTTCACCCATTTTCAATTATTCATATTTCCCTTTCAAACTTTTTAGCTTAGCAATCTTCACATGGGCATCACCTTCATACAAAGTCTCCAAATTTTTCTAGATCTCATAAGCAGTCTTCAAATCCATCACATTTGTCATCTCAGAATCAATCAGAGCATTCAATAATGCTTCCTTAGCCCTGATATTGTACTTGACATCTTTGATCTCAACAGAAGTAGAAGGATGGGATGATATACCTATTCTTTGTAATGTTCTAGTAAGATTCACCAATGCATCTCAGATGACACTCCATTCGAGTCTTCCACAAAGAATAATTTGTTCCATCAAATCTCAGACTATCCTTCTTGTATTTCGCCATCCCATATCACCTCAAGCTATTAAACTTATTCCAAGGAACCTGCTCTAATACCAATTGTTGGCAACACAAGGGTAGATAACTAAGAGGGGGGGTGAATCAGTTATCACAAAAATTTAAACTTATTAAACTCATTAACCTTATTCTCATATTTTATTAATAACCATGAAAGAATAAATCATCAACACATCATTTGCACACATAACACCAAGATTTTTACATGGAAACCCTATTAGGGGGAAAACCATGGTGGAAGTTAGTCCACATGATTAAACCCTATTAAAAGTATAAAGGAATAAACAAGGATTACTTCCCAAAGGAAGACTCACTATCTTACATAAATATTTGGAATACATCCACAAGATTTTGAAATGAGAAAATAGCATTTGCTCATGCCTGATTATATTCTGGTTAAGCACAAAAAATTTGCTCACTCTTCACACTTTACTTGTTCCTTCAAATGATTAGAACATTATTTGCACAAAGGACTCACACACTTCACTTCCCATCATTCACTCACCATTCCTTCAAATGATAAAACAATCACTCATATATATCCACAACCATGAATAACAACATCTACATGTTGAATTCAATTAAATATAAAATGAATACAAAATGTTGACCCAAAACATAAATAATTATCAATCTGAATCAACCAAGGTTAGCCACAACATAGTGAAGACCCAAAATAGTATCCTCGAACACGAAACACCTTCAAAATTATTCCTTGAAGATCCACAACACGCTACAATCAATTGGCTTCTACTAAGAACATGAAAAACATGAACACGTAAGAGAAAATCTCCAATCAAGGAAAGCACACCAATCAATGTGGACATGCAAAAAGATATATAATAATCTAAAAACATCCACAAGCATCATGAATCACCACAGAAGCATCTGCAACAAATTAAATTACTAGAATCACATCATATTCTTTCAGGAACACCAACTAAAGCAACAAAACAACTAACATAACACATATACTCATAACTCAATCAAATCTTCATTCGATCTCCAAACCAATGTAGATAAACTAGATATAATCAAAAACAAAATCTCTTTAATGCAAAACTTTGATCATTAACATATTGAGCTGGCTATCAACATGATGGCTATACTAAAAATTCACTGCACCATCACAACTTTGCAACTTTCTTTTATTACAATTTTCTCAATATCCTTGACATATACAACCTCAAATGACATTAATTCCAATAGTGTTGACATTAGTGACAACCACATATCAGCACCATCCAACAACCTTAAGCATAATATTTATATCCTACTTGTCCTAAAAAATATAGTTAATATTAAATCACCTATCTCCCAAGGTCTTGGTAGTTGGTTCACAACTGTGTTGTATCACCTAGGTATGTGCAGGATCATCATGGAAAAACAGGCCCTTAAGTGGCAAACAATTTAGAAAAATCAGAGTTAGGCAACTTGACATAAAAATTTGTATATATCTGCTATTTTTATTTCAAAATATGTAAGAATAAAATATGTAGAAAATTGAATATAGTTCCTAAACTACTCGGGTTTATTTTAAAAGAAAATCTATTTTGGTAAAAATTTGAAATTTCAATGCAAGAGAGTACTTAAATTTCAGGAAAATAAGAAGTAGGTGTCTATCCTAATCAATCTCTAACCACAATAAAATGATAATATTTTTTTATAATATTTGAGATATAGGTAGAGGACTCCATGTCTAATGTGATACATATTTTTGTATTTTTTTTCCAAGTAAAAAATTAGTTAAATTTTATGACGACTTTTAAAAAATATAAAAACTTGTATGTCCGACCACCTTAACTTGGTCAAAACTTTATGATTTTTTTTTTTTTAATCCTATAGTATGAAAAGGATAGAATGTAACACATGTTTTGGATTTAAACATGCGATACCGCTTTGAAAGCTATATGATGTTTTTCTCAATCAACCTATCAATAAGGACTTGAATATAATTCAAATAGAAAATGAGTAATAATTGTTTATTAAATTCAGTAAAGCATAATTTATATTGGTGGAAAGCTAAGAAACTCCTTTAAAGTCCTCTTTTCATTTCCATCAATTTTGGTAAAAAGTCATAGGGCCACATAAATTCTACACATACCCATCATATCACCAATTTTTGGCTCCATCATGATCTTGCATCGCACTCCACCTCGTGGGTCAATATGATTATAATATTCAAGGGCCCTTTGCTGGTAAACAAGGTAACAAACTGACTATTTCAAAATATTTTAATAGTGGGTTTTAAATAAACAGAAAAAGATAGATCATTGGTTTCATAATAGAAATACGTGAAAACATATAATTCTAATATTCAGACATACAAATCCTGCAACAAGATTTCCTCAAAGTTAAAGCTATAGAATGAAACAATTCATAAAAATTCATGCAATTACATCCATCCACATTATAGATTTAATAAGTGTACTCACAATTCATTTCTTTTCTAGAATTAATTTAATAACAAACATTATCAACTTGTCACAAATTTCATAGATCAACAAACGATAGAAAAATACCATTCACAAATAATACAACAAATGGTTTTAAGTTTGACTTCTTCTATTAAATTCCATCAAATAAGAAACATTTATGCATAGCAAGATCCACTAGCACACAAAAAAACTATTTTCTCTTAGCATCATCTTTAAACTAAGAAATCTCTAAAATTTAACTAATTGCATAAAAGTTGTAAAAATTTCTAACTTAAGGTTGCAAATCGGACTTCAATTTGCCAACATTTACAATGAGGAGAACTTTTAAACTTACATAAAATTACAACATTCAAAAACTCCTTCAAAAATCATGATCCACAAAAAGGGCGCCTAGATCCACTATTGTAGGGATGCCTAAGTTCAACTGGAGTCTTCATCCTATCAACTGTTGGTGTACAAGGAGTGGCGCTTCTTTACTGGCCTATTCAGATATGATATGTAGTTAACTGCTACAAAATAGGATGCCTAGGAAAGGGTTGACTTGTGTTGACCATATTCTATTTCAAAAATGGATTATTCCCCTTTTCTTTTTACTTATCATCTTTCCTAGGAAAACCATGAAAATCATAAAAATTATTGCAAATTTTCTCCAAGACCTCTTGATTGGGTCCGTCCACCCATTCCACTTTAAAATTTGATTGGGAAAACTCTTCTACAACACCTTTGATAGCCTTGTGCATCTGCCTGATGTCTCTTGAAGCCCATTTGGTATCATACTTGATGGTCATCAATTAATCTAATAGGGTCTCATCAAGGCCATCTCCTTTCTTTATCAATCCTTCAAGCTTTTTATTCCATTTTTCCTTTGTCTTTTCTAGAGAATGCAACTCTTGAGTCAGCAAGGAGCTTAGAGACTTCTTGGTAGTAATACAACTAACTATATGTTCAAATATTAAAGTATGATCCCATACTTCATGTTGAGTTATGCGTAAATTGACCTTGTGCTCAATGAGAATCTCAAATTGGAAAATTATGATGTCAATTGCCTTGTCAATGCATTCAGGATTCTCATCTCCCAAAACCCCTAATTCAATCAACATTTGTCTAGGTTTCCTCTTGAGAGCTTTTAATGTCTTCATATATTCTCTTTATTTCTCCTCAAGTCTTCCCACCATTCCTGAATACATTCCCCCAATTTCTTACCTAGTGTTTGTGCTTCTTCATAATATTTATATCCTTGGTCAAGTAGTTCTTCTATTTCCTTTTGGAGAATGTTGATCCATCCATCAAACATTTGAGCTTTCCTCTTCATCTCATTCAGTTCATCAACCTCCTTATGACTCATTAGTACAAGAACTTTTGATGACGTTGGATGTTCCAATGTAGAGCTCCTTTAAAAACCTTTTCACCTACCCAAGTTGTGCTTTCACCTCATCTTTTAACTACTTTTCTTTTTCCATTCTAGACTTGGTTGAAGTAGTTTCCAAATCCAACAATGATATTTGTTGATTATGGGTTTGCTTTCCAAAATTGATTGTTCTCAATTGATAATCCACAACATGTTCTCTACCATCTTTGTGAACCTTAGGGGTTCCAAAATCTTCAATCAAATCCCCATCCTCATTAGTCTAGTGGAATGAACTACTCTTGGCTTATTTTTTGGCTTCACTTTTTCCACTTCTCTTATCATTTCATCCCAATTAATAGGTTGATATTGGACCTATTGTCTCTTTTCTAGATTTAAATTCAACCACGTTGGAGTAATTGGTGAGGTATTCATCTATTGTGTACTTGGGGGTGTTGGCTTAAGAGGTGATGGAGGTGTAAAGGTTACAACACTCTTTGACATAGATGAGACCTTTTACTACTCAAGATTTTCTTTATTAGCTCTCTCCTTGTTAGCTCTCTCCTTTTCTACCATCTCATTCTTAGCTTTAATGTCCACAATATTTTTCAGCTCTATCTCCATATTTTGAGCCTCCTCTACATCCTTTCTCTTTTCTTCTTCTTCTTTGGCTAAGTTCTCAATAGCTTACTTCTAAGACCTCTCCAATATCTCCCACTGCTCTTCTTTGGTCAAGACTTTCCAGGTCTCTTCTTCATTCTAGAGGTTCCCTTCTCCTATATCCACATTTTCTTCAAAGTCCTCTTCATCCTCCTCTTTTGTAGCTAGGTCCTCCCAAAGAGGAGTCTCTTCATAATCAGATCAGAGGGGAGATTCTTTAATGCTTATCATAGGGGGCTCTTCCCCTTCTTTAGTTGTTGTTTGTGTTAGTTGTTTTTGTAGTTTAAGGTACAATAGGAAGGGTTTCCTCAGTTTTGACTACCTTAGTTTGTGGAGGAGAGGTAGGACCCTCTTGAGTAGTTTATGCTCCATGATATGGAGCATAAATGGGCTTAGCACCTGTAGTGTAGAAAAAAGTATCCCTTTTTCATACTTAATTTGGGAATAATTAATATTAAATTGAGCCTAATGTTGCCTTGATTTAGTGTTGTAATGTGCTTTACACTCACATTAAGTTTAGGGCCCTTTTAAACTAAATAGACCTAATTTTTCCTTAATTTAGTGTTATAAATGTTGGCAAGAGACAATGCAGTTATGCTTTGGTGTTGTCATTCATGGCAACCCTAGTCGATAATCAGATCTGCATAACATCATTTTCTCCTACCGGCAGTTAGAGTGAGGACAGTCTGGTAGAATAGAGCATCCAATAGATTGGTGTTCAATGATACACGCATAGATTTCCAGTTACTTTGTGTTGTGGATCTCATGGGAGGTTCATCTGTATATTTCTTGTGGGTATAGAAAATATTAGTACCTAGTACCAAGTCTTGTGCAAGTTTGGAGATCCAGTTGGTACCTCTCTATTTATTAGTATTTTGGGGCTGACTCAATTGATGCAATATGTTGATGATATTCAAGGAATGTTTATCGATTATTTTTGTGTTTTCTCATCTTGTTTTGGGTCCAAGCTAAGTTGTGGCCGACTACTGTGGATTCACATTGCATAACTCTTATGATTTGAGTTGACAAGTTGTAAATATTTCTAAGTTTTGTTGGAGCTGACTTGTAGCGATTAAATCCTTAGTCATGAATATATATAGATGATCGATTATATCATTAAGATATGTATGTGTGGTGTGTCGATGTGTATTGCAAATACCAAAAGTGTGTTAAAGTGATTTTATGCACAGTTTCACTTGCACATAAAGATTTTGGATAGCGAATTAGAGTAGTGCAATGCATAAGTTGAGTATTAGTTAGAAGGACAGAAGATCGACATTAGAGCCTAACTAGAACTATAATCAAGCATTTTTAGATGTTATTTCTTTAGTTCATTCTCTTGGATCTAATCCAAATCTCTGTAAGGCAGTGTGCCTTCCTATTCTAAGAAGTGAGCTCTAGGAAGTGTGCCTAAATGCAAGTGCATTCCCATTTTGTAATCTTTCTTTTGGGTATACTCAGAAATAATTGTGGATTGGCCATCCACTGTGGTTTTTTACCTAACAGGGTTTCCACGTAAAAATACTTGTGTTATGGTGTTATGGTTTTTTGCTTTCTATTTCTACATATTATTATTGGTTGAATGTTCTAAGTGGATTAAAGTTCAGAATAATAAAGTTAATTTTTACAAAACACTGATTCACCCCCCCTCTCAGTGTTTCTTGTTTCCAACAATTGGTATCAGAGCTAGTTCCTCAAAATAATTCTAACAGCTTGGGGATATCTTGGAAAGTATTTTCAATGGATACAAGTAGTCTTCAACAACAACTTATGGTGGCCTTGGATGATCTTCACCAATCAAAATTTGAGAACCAAGAACTTTAAGAAAATATTGAGAATGCAAAAAAATTCATCCAATCATTGAAAGACAAAATCAATGAATCAAGGGAGAAAAGAAAGGAATTGTGTGAACAGCTCAAGTAGAAGAACAAAAGAACAGATGTTGAACAACTTAGTCATGCCTTAAAGGAGAAAACAAAAGAATGTGGAAAGTTTTCCACAAAAAATGCTGCCCTGAAGTGTGAGATGGAGTCCATCATGATGAGGATGACCAAGGAGATTGAAGATAGAAAGAAGAATGAAGAAAATCTTGCTCAATCCTTGAAAGACAAATCTAAACAATGCAACCAATTAGAGAATGAATTGGAACAGTCTAAGAAAAATGAGGAAGTGCTTGAAAAATAACTTGATGATATCAGAGATGAACTTAATGTTGCAAATGAGTACAAGGAATAATTAAAATCTAGTTCAACCAAGCTTGATGAAATGATTAAAGTTCAGAGGACTAATGGTGACAAGCAAGGTCTTGGCTATGAGGAAGGTGAAAGCTTCGGATCTGGAAAAAGGAACTCTGGACAAAGGAATTATGGACAAGGAATATTATAGTAGGGAAATCAGATGAATGGAGCCAAAAGAAATCCAATAAGATAACTGAATGCTCAGAGATTCAATGGTTATTGTCTTTCTTGCAACAAATTCAGTCATATGGCTTCTCAGTTTAGGAGCAGGATGAACACAAGTGGACCATCATTCTTAGGTTAGTGCTTTAATTTCTATAAGTATGGTCATAAATCAAATGAATGTAGATTTTTGATGAACAACCTTAGTAGAGATGTCAAATGTTATGCATGCAATAGAATTGGGCATATTGCTAACCAATGCAGATCAAGGAAAAATCAGTGGAATAGTTGGTCTGATAAGAGAAATGTTGTGTGCTACAACTACAACAAATTTAGGAATATTGCTAGATTCTGTTGGAATAGAAGAGGTCTAGTAAGAAAAAATACACAATAGGATGTCCAGCAAAAAGGGAAAGTCACTATAGATGCACGATTAGGAGGAAAATGCAGAAGAAATGGGTGAAGAAGGAACC
>VDFB02124796.1:0-15399 GCA_007258455.2 Sequoia sempervirens | reverse complement strand
GGAAAATGACATTAAACAATTGCCAACAATAATTAAACCACCTTGGAAATTATGTGTCCTAGATGTAGGTCCTAGTAGGTCCTCTTTAAGTCTTAGGTCCCAATTTTTAATATATTTTGGTGGCATTTTAATGATTCAAATTCAAGTTTCAAATGTCAACTTGTGGAATCTCATGTTTGAGAAATTAGATATAAACACCTATAAATACAATTATTTTATCAATTCAAACCTAGAAGCAAGAACATGCATAATCAAGAGATCATATTAGAAAAAACTATTGTTAAGAGCATTGAAGAGCACATTTATCAGTCATCTACAACAACAATCAAGACAATATCATCATGTCAAGATTCATGTGTGTTCATGTTATGTTTTGGAGCTAACATTGTGATGTAGGTTTCAAGCATTCAAACATCAAATCGAGCAATCATTTGAGCCAATCAAAGCAAGATTAAGCTCCTTAGAGAGATGTGTCAGACTTCAGTCCTCTAAGGGTATCCATTAAGGGTTTGGTGAGTTGTGACATAACATTGTTCATTCATCAAATTCTTTCCATTTTGTCATTATTTTGTTTAATTACCAAACTAGGGTTTGAACAAGGTAAACCCCTATTCACAAAAAAAATAAACATTTTCCCTCTCTTTTGTATGTGTGGATTTGTAGGTGAAGAAGGACTGAAATTGGATCAAAAGAGAAATTTTGCAAAGTTGTCAAAGTTGTCATCAAAGTTGTCAAGCCAAGAAAACTCGCCTACATAATTGATTTTCGACTTTCTAATAGTGGAATCTAGAGAAATCAGGAGCTAAGATCCGAGATTAGAGGACCGTGAAATCAGATTTTGGACCCCTGTATAGAGACCTATTCGCCCTAGGGTGAATCTATCCTTTAGTAGTTTTCAAAACCAACTTTTGGAGCCACGTACATACCATTCTACCCTTCTCAAATCTTCCTGAAAGTTATTATTTCTATTTGTGGTATCCTTATACTCTATATTTCAAGTTTTAGATCATACAATGAGTTTATTAAATATTTTATTTTCATCTCACAAAACTGCATTTGTCATTTTTTGTCATAAGAAAACAACATATCCTCTTAATAGAGTTGACTCACCTCAAAGTTGAAAGTCAATTACTATCCTTGGGAGATCTCTTTTTCTGATGAAATTAGGGAAAAAATAAGGTGTCATAAATCATCATTCCATTTTAGGTAAACACGCTCTCATCCATTTCTCCTCATTTCAAGTATAAATTTCCTAAATTTCCTCCATATAGAACACTTTAGTTTTGTGGCACTTTGTGTGAGTGCATTTACAAGAATATTTGTTATTATGAGTTCTTACAAGTTTATTGTCATGAGGTACCAATGAAGGAATAGGCCTTTCAAACCTCAAAAAAAGACAAAAAACTTAAAATTAAAACCCCCATTATTATTTCTTCCTGCCTTTAATTTGACACTTTATAGAAGGAGTGCTTTGTAAATAGTCCAAACAGGTCCATTGGAAGTATTGCAAAAAATAAGCACTTTTGCAAAAAATGAAACTTAATTTAAAGCTATCAACCAACAAAAGTTATAAAGCTTTCAAATAGACATAACCTTCTTGCAAAAAGTTTTCAGACTGTTGAAAAATAAATTTTCCACCAAATAATGAAAAAGGAGGAAAAAAATAGAGAGGATTTTAAGCCCCCTTGGATAGTGTAAAATTCAATTCATCTCAGGGGTGGGGTCATTTCCAGATTGCTATGAGATATGCAGATAAACTCCAAACAACGCCTCAAAGTTCTTTAGAAACACATAGCCGCCTTCTTGCAATTGTTAACATGCAACAATGGAGATAACAAAATACAATTTCGTTCACTTTTTTGGCTTGCAAATATCTCCCCCATGCTCTAATACCATATAAGAAATAGGAAATTATGGAGATGAGAAACAAGCACAATGAACAATGTTCAATATTGTATTTAAATGGCCCAAATTACACTGAGTAAAAAGCCTTGCATATATAGGCAAGTAAGAGGCAATCCAACTATCATGTGGATTGACAAGTGCTCCATGATGTGGCACAAATAAGTAGACAAGTGTAGATAAATTATTCACTGTAACATTTATATTTTAAAATCAATTTTATATTGTTGAGCTATTAAGATTGATCAATAAAATTTATTATTTTGTATTTGAAACAAGGGAACGTTCACATTATACTTAGCATTAAGTTGTATTGCACTATATCTATGTTTGAATTATATTGAACACTAATAATTGAGGATACTACTCTATAAGTTCTAACTCAATATTATACATATGTAATCTCATAATTGATATGGGTGCACTATCTACTTGATTTTTTTTTGTCATAATGTAGTTAACTACAAAGCTCTATCAAGATATGCATGGATATTTGTTTTATCTTATGACCTTTTAATTTTTATCATTTTAAATAAATATTTCTTCTTATTTTCATTTATAAAACTTAGCTATAGGATTGAATAGATAAGGAAATGACCTTATAACCCCAAAGATTGATTAATGGGTTACGTCCCACACCTAAAAATATTTTAACTCTTTTTGATCTTGCATGACACATCTCTTTGCTAGAATCCAATACAATTTTGGCAAGACAAAGACACACCATTCACATTAGATTGAAAACTTGAAAAGGTGGCTTAATAAAGGGCAATGATGGAAAAATAATATGGGTAACAAATGCTATTAGCATACAAACACATCCCTGAGCAAGATAAAGCAAACTAAAATTATTACAAGACGACATGATAGTGTTGCACCTACAATTGATCTATAATACTTACAAAAAGACATGCCAATGGAAATAAATAGGGAGAAAATCCTATGCTTAAACATGAATATGCATTATATTTAAGATATAGAATATAGAGGTGAGGAATGAGAGACATAATGTAGAAGAGAGAGAGAGGGAGGGAGAGAGACCAACGAAAATAAATAGGGACAAAAACCTATACTTGGACATGGATATTTATGCACTAAATTTAAGATATATAATATAGAAATGAGGAATGAGAGACATAACATAGAATATATATATATATATATATATATAGAGAGAGAGAGAGAGAGAGAGAGAGAGAGAGTATAATTCATGAGTGGTATATATAGAGAAAATAGTGTAAATAGAGCCATTATCATATCTAATTAGGATATCACCTTTCTAAGATTGACCTATTCACACTTAGATTAATTCTATTTAGACTATTTCATACTTTTTTCTCACTCATATGATTGATTCTATTTAAACTATTTCATACTTTTTTCTCACTCATATAATTGTGACGTGTCCTTAACATTTGAGACACCTATTGCTTGCACTCTTTATATTTGCTCACGTACTTATCAAATGAGCTCACACTTTAATAATCATGTCCCCTCATATCAAAACTCTTATATTTGTTAACAATCACATCATTCTCGATTCCAAACCCAAAATTGTTTCTTTCCAATTTAAATCGTAATCTTCTTGAATATAAGTAGTCCCATAAAGTATGTACTTTTCTACAACCCATTGACCTTTAGGACCAACCCACTTGGATTAAAAATCACAAGCAAACCATTGTTTCTCGACATATAAGCAATCCCATAAAATATGTACTTTTCTGCTGCCCATTGGACCCTTACGAGCAACCCACTTTTTTAAACCAAAATATTATCCTATTCTACTTTTGCCGTGTGTAGAGTAGCGACAGTAGCATGCGGATCTGTACAAGATTTATCCTTACGTGTGCTATTGTACTATTACGAACAGAAATTACTGGCTGTTCAAGCATTGGATTCTATTTTTGTGTTGCTCGCCAGCTAGACTGCAATTATAATATATGACAATTGCTGCTGTCACTGTCAAAAATCTGACAATGGCGTACTCATAGTTTCTTTGAGTGGGATTCGTCCCTGGGATTTCTTAAGGCCAAAGTCACTTTTTCTTGAACTTTATATCGTTCTAAGAGAAAAAGTTCAAGAGAACAATTTACTATTTTTTGGTCTGACTAAGGATTAAAACTAGTATTGAGTGTTTACCCATCAAATCGATGATGTTTATGCGAAGAACTTTTACCATTAAAGAGATACTTAAGAGTTCTCGGGGCTTCCTAGAAGTTTTTCTTTATGTGTGGCTGTTTTATTCGGCCTGTGTTTTGAGAAACATTAAGGGCAATGGGGTCTTCCGATCTGAATGGCGAGTGTAAAGTAAATATTTCAGTTTCTGGTTGTGGTGGTGAAGCAAGGAGAAGGGTAACGAATGAAGTAAATATGAACAAGTATGTGGCGGCATGCGTTGGAAAAATATGGCAGGTGGGCAAAGAGGACCGGAGAAGGATTATACATTCCATTAAAGTAGGAGTAGCATTGTCTGTGGTCTCGCTCTTGTACTTGTTGGAACCCTTCTTCACTGGACTGGGTGATAACGCAATCTGGGCAGTGATGACAGTCGTGGTGGTTCTTGAATTCACTGCAGGTAGCGCCTCTTTTCGCCAATCTAGATTTTAATGGAATTATCTTCTGCATTTGTTTGTGAAATCTATAATTTGAGAAATGTGTACGGAAATAAGTCTGAATATTTTTATTTTTTGGATAGTTAATTGGGAAGAGAGGCCATTGTGAGGAGCCAGGCTGTGGCTCATAGCTGGGTCATTATTGGGAATGTCTAAAAGCTTCAACTTGCAAGGCCATAAGTCGAAAAATAATTATTGACTATAATTACACTTATGACTATATTTTTTATTTTAAAATTGTTCTAATAATCCTGTCTCCTAACTAGAATCTTTTTATTAATTTTCTATTTATAATTAGATAACACCCGTGATATTTTTAAGTAGTCGTCTCTTTTCAAGGAACTACTATGTAAGATTTATTTTTCCTTTTTTAAATATTTTTATTTAAAAAATAGTATTATATTTGAAATTGATGGTCCAGCCCATGCATCAAGGGAAAAAAGAGTATAAAATGAGAGGTTTCATTTAAGTAGGATTTAATTTTTATAGATATTGTTGGGGTTTAATTTGTGTATTTTTTTAGTGAAGGATACATTAAATAATTACTGTTTAATTTATCTTCCAAACTCTTTCATCTATCTTACTGTACATGTTCTACTTTAATCGAATTGTTGTGTACCTATTAGATCATCTTATGTGCAACACAGGCATTTGAACAAAATACGGTATATTTACAGATGTTCTATGTTTTTAACCATGTCATTTATTTGCAAAATTGTGATTTATTTTAATAATTGATACAATCCTTATGTTTATTTCGTTAATTATGCACCACTGACAAAAGACAAACGAAATCAGATATTTCCCATTAATAAAACAACAGAGATCTGAAAATTGCACTGTAAATATTATTGGCATAATAGAGGTTTGATAATTGCATTGTTACTGTATTAATATATGAAAATTGCAATTTCCAAGTTGGTAGCTTCTTGTCAAGTTTCCATAGCCCATTGTTGTGACACAAATAATATATTATGAATGACCCTATTCGAATAATTATATAATATTTGTTGCTGACAGAAGGATTTTTGTCCATTTTCCAATATATGGGTTGACTGCAGAGAACACCCCAAGGAAAACGCTTTGGTCGATTAGATTTCACATCTTACTAATCTAGGTATATTTTATCTCTTCGGCCAGACTTGAGTCTAACTCTGACTTGTTGCATGTCAGAAAAATCCATTCAGACAAACGAACAGTGTTTTTTTCTAAACAGAATTTGTTGACATTGTCTATCCAGTCACTGTATTTATTAATTAATTGAAAATAAAAAACGTATTGTATTCTGATTTTCAATAAATTAATAAATATGGTTAACTGTGCAGTCTGATGGTGGCATAGGCAATAGTAATATGATAGTTGAGCATCCTAACTTCATGCTTCTCAAAATTTTAAGTGAAAATTTCAAATTACTCCCAATTTTTTACAGTAGCTTACTTGGCAAGTCCCCTTCTTATAACTAAAGTTTCAGGGCCGCATCAGCATGCTTTTTGTCAAGGTATTAAAAAAGACCCAAAAAAAGTAAGACCGATAGTTGTGCACATCTGCTGAATACATTTCATTCAATTAAGGATAGTCATCATCAACACTAACAACTTTAAAGTCACAACTATTGATCCAATATTGCTAAAAAATTGGATATTAAATACAACAAATGTTATAGCAACTATTGAAACATGTTGGTCTTCTCCCCTATTAGATGTAAGTTGTAACAGCTTAATGAGAATAAAGGTAATGGCAATTCAGTAACATCAGATTAGATTGATATTAAAGCACGAATTATGGTTTTTTTTTTCTTAAGAATATTTTAGTCTGTGACGAATTTTTTTTGGAAGCATTTTAAATTAGATTATCTTATGATTTTTCCAGATTTGCCCAGGTTCTTTTAGTGGAATCCACGCTAATTCTGTCTCTCTGCTACTCCCAAGGCCATTTGTTACACATATATCTGTGGCCCAATTGCTTACGGATTTGGGCTGTAGCGAAAACAATTTTTGATTTTTATCGATATCTGCTGTTCATGTTGTTTGAACATTTAGACTTGGGATTTTACATTCCATGATATTTGCAGGGACACCGCCTTTTTCATCTCTATTGTATTTGACTGATCATTTCTTCAATGGTATTCGAGATATGCAATTTGGACAGTGTTGAACTTGACAGTCGTGGTCACCCTTGAAATCTTTAACCATTTGAATTTTGGAAGTGCAGGTTATCCATGGAAGAATCTTTAGGACCTTCAGATGAAGTAAACTAATATAGATATGGTTATTTATTTAATTATTTATTATGAACAATTTAGCAGTCATAAGTAAAACAGGGAGAAGTTGAAGGTGAGAAATGATATTAAACATATTGTTAATAGTATTAATTAATAACTGCATTATTTTTACTTCACCTTTTAAGTTACAGTTAATTTTATTCTACTTTTTTATTGATCCATGGATTGCATCGATCATTTTCTCCAAAAGCATATTTATTTGCCTGGAATCGTTGCTGTAATATTTCATACTTTGGGCAAACAGACAAACGAATGCTTGAGTTGGACTTGTTTAAACAGGGGCTACTTTGAGCAAAGGGTTGAACAGAGGGTTAGGCACTCTGGTGGCAGGTTCTCTAGCCACTTGTGTTAGTTACTTGTGTGAGGGCGCAGGCGAACCAGCGGAGGCTATTATCATTGGCTTCTCAGTTTTTGTTTTAGGTCATTAACTAACTTCTTGATTCTTTCCTTAAAAAACTGATTGCCTTTTTCCCTGGACTCGAGTAAGTGCTTCTCTTGTTTGTGCAGGTGCAGCTGCTTCTTTTACTCGGTTTTTCCCTACAATCAAGAGAAGATATGACTATGGAGTTGTGATATTCCTTCTCACATACAATCTGATAACAGTCTCTGGATATCGAGTGAACAACATATTCCGAATGGCATATGAGCGTCTCTCCACCATAGCCATTGGATGCGGGGTGTGCCTCGTCATCAGTGTGCTTGTTTACCCCATCTGGGCAGGGGAGGATCTTCACAACTCTACAGCTGACAAATTTGAAGGCCTGGCTCAATCCCTTGAGGGTAATGGAGATTTGATATATAGCTTTTATTTTGTGTTAACGTTTTATATTACTCAAATCTATGTACAATAAAGTTGGGATGACTGGGAATGCAGATTAGGCTTTCCAAAGCTTTAAAAAAATCGAATAAATTATATTGATATTTGATCATTATTAAGAAGGTGGGTTTCTTTTTTAGTTAAATTATGTGATGTTTTATGATAATTTAATCGTCTAGTTTTTTAATCAAATTTAGTAATTTATATCTTATATTTAGTGGTTCACAAAATCTTCATGAATAATTTGTTTTCTTTTTTAACTTAAAAATAAATAGTTTACTGCATTCAATGCATCTAAATGATACTCACATAAGATAATTCTACTCCAATTCAGTTTAAACATAAAATTGTCCCAAACCAAACTTACTTAATTTACTATCTTATTTATAAAAATTATTATAAACTCCTTCAACTGATTCATCATTAAGAAAAAACAGGCTCTATAATGAATGGTTCATAAGACAACACTTGCTGAAGGTTTTGCAAATGGGGCTGTAAGCTAAGTGGACTTAGCCTTAGATAAAACTCTGTGATTAAGTGTGCTTGAACTGGAGTAGAACTCGAATGGGTGACCTCTCAGAAAGGTTCAGTACTTCACCTATATGAACATCATCTAGATGCAATGAATGCTAAATGGACCATTTATTATCATATGAGATAAGTTCTTGTGAACCACTGCTCATAAAACATGAATTAATGAATTTGACTCATAAAACTACACAGTTGAATCTTAATATCCCAATCATATACTCACTCATTTCAAACTTAATAATATTGTAGCTCTGAGTTGTCAGGATGCGTTCGGGAATATTTTGATGGACGGGGTGATGAGATGGACGAAGATGAAATTGATAAAACATCAGAAGATGCCATATACGAAGGATACAAATCTGTGTTAGATTCCAAGGCCACAGACGAGTCTCTGGTATGCTATTTAGGTTTTAATCATTCTGCAGATTTCCATAATCATGGACTTAAAATTAAAATGAGTTAAATAATAAATTGCAGGCGACGTTTGCTAGCTGGGAGCCAAGACATGGGCAATTTCGGTACAGGCATCCATGGAAACAGTATGTGAAAATTGGAGCCAATCTTCGGCACTTAGCATATTCCATCGTAGCCTTGCATGCATGCCTGCGATCCGAGATTCAGGTATATATATGCGTATGAAGTTACTGACTATCTTTGTTTTTAAATATCCAATAGTTCTAACAGTTAAATTTACCACTTTTGAATACGAATGAAATATTAAATTACCATTGACTGAGACAGTTCTTGAATACAATACAGACACCACGTTCTGTTTGTTCGGTGTTGAAGAAGCCATGCCTAAAGCTCACCGAGGAAGCGACAAAACTACTGCGAGAGCTGTCGTGCTCTATCAGAGACATGCGAAGATGCGACTCGGAAGCCATGACGGATCAGTTACATCTTGCATTGAAGGATTTGCAGGCTGCCTTGCATGGCCTTCCAGAACATTTCATGGATCTCCGAAGATGGCATTCCGATAAAATCCAAGGAACTCAAGTCCAAGTCGATGAACAAGGAGAGCCGATCAATTCGGCGAATGAAGAAATTCGGTGCAGTTCAGCGAGGTTGGAGGAAAACAACACGACAAGGCTCTTCAGAAGAGGGGTGTCGATACGAGAACAAGAAGAGGATGAAGGAAAGAGGGTGGCACAAGCACACACACAATCTCATGTTTGTGCTGAAGGAAAAGCGAGGGGGAAAAGTATTGAATATGCGGAGGAGCTTCCCCTGGCCACCTTCGCATGGCTTCTGGTGGAGAGTGTAATGAGGATTCAGCATGTTGTTGAGGCGGCTGACGAGCTGGCAAGGCGGGCACACTTCAAAGCATGCATCCCTTCTCACTCAAAGCTGAGAAAGCCATCAATAAAGGTTTCTGCTCCTGAGACTCCCAGGAGCAGAGTATTAGAGAGCCATTCCAATTCTCAATCTACCGAGTGAACATCTCTTGCAACCGGAGGAACCTAACAAATTACTGCGCTGGTAAATAATCACAACAAAACATGTATTGAAGAAAAAAATATATCGGTTTCCATCAAGAAGTTTTGACCATGAGGCTCGATCGCATCTGTGTAGAATTGTCTACGTAGGAGAGGAAATATGACGATAGATTTCGAAGCAGTAGATAAACCAAACAAACAAATGGGCGAAGATCTGCAAGACGTTTTGGGCACGTATTGTACAGAAATGTAAATGATGGTTTCGTTCCTTTCGATTATTTCGGGGAATTCGAATGGAAAATCTAAACACGGTATTGAATACCATGTAGAAAGAGCTTAGAGCTTTTATGTTGCAGTATTTGTCTTTGTAGTATTGTAATTAGAATTTAGTATGAGTCTGAAATAAAATATATGAAGTTTAAATAAGGTGAATAAAATTTAATGTAATTTTTGTTAATTATTATATTTTAATTTTGATTTTAATGTTTTTTTGGTTTAGTAGTGAGTTGTTTTTATTTGTTTTGGTTATTTAGATTAGACATGCAAAAATTAATTGATTATCATTATAAATGTTGTTAAAATATGATATAAGATTACTTAAAAACCATACAAATATCGAATTGGGGTGATGATTTAACATTGAAAATTAATATGTGGCTCTCTAAATATTGTGATCCAATTCGTATTGAATGGAAATATGTTGAAACAAGAACGTATGTAATGGAAGAGTATTTGATTTGGGAAGTGAAATATAAAGGAGTTTGGTTTTGATTAGTAGAACTTGTTGGAACAATTGTGTAATAAAGTTGACCAAATATGATACTAAACATCTGCATAAATGAATTTAATTACTTTGTAAGCTACATAAATATTATTACTTGTAAAGAAAATAGTTACCTGTGTAAGATAAAATTCAACTAATCGCTTGAAAATGAATCTAATTACCTAATAATATAAATTAAAACATTTGCTAAGATAAAATTGAACTAATTGGTTTAAAATGAATCTAATTACTTTTGTATTAATAGTAGATTAGTTTGGAGAAAACAGTAAGGGAATACTAATTACTATAATTAATAAATGAACGTTGCCTTTTGTAAAACAATTTAGACCATGGCTAAATATTAGATGCATTTTCAAATTAAAAAAATAATTAACTAGTGGTAGGAAAGTATATATTTAAATTAAATAAAATCAACTTATTGTTTCCAAATATAGTAACTAGGACTAAATAATTTAGAAAATAAGTGCTCATTACCTTGCAAGAATATCTTAATTAATATCAATTTTCTTTTGAATATAAATTAAATCATTCATAATACTAATTACTATAATTAGTAAAGGAACATTGTCTTTGGTAAAATAATTTAGACCATTGTCAAATATTAGATGCATTTTAAAATTAAAAAAATAATTAACTAGTGGTAGAAAACTAATTACTTATATTAAATAAAATTAACTAATTGTTTCAAAATATACTAACTAGTACTAAATAAGTGCTTGTTAGTTTGCAAAAATGTTTTAAATAATATTAGTTTAAAGTTTTTATAATTACAAATTGAAATACTTTTGTGAAAAAAATTGCCAATGAGATAAATTATTTAGTAGTAATTACAAACTCTTTTGTGATTTGACTAACATTAATAAGTTAAACTATTTCAAAATGCTGAAAACTGAATTTCCTTTGCAAATAGTTTATTTTTTGTAACTTAAAAATTTGCTTAATATTAATCAATGAGAAATAGGCCATAAAAAATCAAGTCCATAGAAATAATAGCTTTATAGCTAAGTTGGAGGTTTAAATATTAATTAATTATTTTGCAAATATTAATCCACTTTCATTATTGAGAAGTCGCACCAAAAATAGTACAATGAGGCTAGTGGTTTGGAGCATTTCCAATACCTCGTAATGTGTAAATGATGAACAATTGTAAACGAGAATGGTTTTCTATGCTTCAGTGCACTGGATAGCTTTTAGGCATCGACTGAGTGCATAAATAGTGAAAATGGCAAAGGTCTTACATGTAAACATGTAAGAATATAGTCCGGGAATTTTTTTTTCCCTTTGATGAATGCATAAGATTATGGTCTCCAAGTTTTGTGAGAAACCTTGAGGCAAAAAGAAATGTTTTATTGTTTAAAAGGCATATGACATTTGTTGAAGAAGAACTGAATTTTGGAGGATGCCATAGAGGTGAGTTGTTATTGCTTTGTAAAGTATTAGAGATTGAATGTAGAAGAAATTTGACTATTTCTTAAAACCTAATTTAGAAGCATATAGAAACAGGCAAAATGTGGAAAACTAATTGGCATGAGCAAGGTCTTGTTAAGTGTGAATGCATCAAGTGCATTTTGTTAATATTGTCCTTGTAACAAAAACATTTTTTGGGATTGGAGTGGAGACAAATATTTGTAGAGCTGCAAAGGAATTTGATTCTTGAGGTAGAGAGTGGAAGATCAGAGTATGAACTATTTTTGCACATTTGTTTGCAATCAAGTTTGATTCTTGAAATGTGTGGGAAAATTGTGCAAATTGTTTGAATTTGTCTAATTTTTTGCCATAAGAACATGACCTTTGCAATTATTTAATTGCAAAAATGTTGTAGTCAGACTAGATGTGGGCCCATATGAAAAAATGCAATGGAGAGCTAAAAACCCACAAGTTTTTAACAAATGATAATCAAACAAGAATAAGCACAAACAAAATAGGTAGTACTAGCCTAAGATTTCATGAATTAGCTATGTGTTTACTACATGTGTACCCACAGAGATATCAAGTTTCATAAACACATAACCAAACCATTGACCAACAATGCACTTTTACAAAATAACAAAAATGCAAAAGCACAATCAAGAGCTAAAAAACCCACAAGCTTTTCAACAAACAAGAATAAGTACAAACAAAATCCAACACTCGTCTAAGATTTCATAAATTAACTATGTGTGTACCAACCTGCAAAAATGCAAGGAAGAGCTAAAAAATCCATTAACCAGTAGTGCACTTTTACAGAATAACAAACATGCAAAAGCACAACCAAGAGCCAAAAAAATACACAAGCTTTTCAGGAAATGATAAGAAAATGAGAATAAGTACAAACAAAACCCAACACTCACCTAAGATTTCATGAATTAACAATGCATTTAGTGCACATGTACCCACATGCAAAAATGCAAGGAAGAGCTAAAAAATGCACAAGCTTTTCAACAAACGATAATCAAACGAGAATAAACACAAACAAAACCCAACACTTGCCTAAGATTTCATGAATTAGCTATCTGTTCACTGCATGTGCACCCATGGTCCACAAGACATTGCTCAAACCATTCAGTTTTCCCTGTAACACTTCTAGTTATCAAGTATAAAAAATAAATAGACGAGCCACTCACCAGTTGCACACCATTCCTATGGTTCCTCCCTCGATCAAGCACTGTACAAAATGTCAAACATTGAAGATGACAACCCACAGCCAAAAACATGCAAGCTTCTCAACAAAAAATTAATAAACAATAAACAAAAATGATTACGCTTCATATTTCATGAATTAACTATGCATTCTTTGCTTGTGTTCACACCAACTGTCTAACACATATCAACATGAGAGAAGTACTAATACCAGGAGAAGGGTTGTTACTCAAGTGACTTTGTAGAATGAATACAGTTGTAACAAGTTACTATTGCAAGAGCTAACAATGTATTTAACAATAGATAACAAAGCCTTGGTAAGTTATAAAAATTGGTTTGCAAAATGTTGTTTAGAGGATTTGCAAATTCAAGTCGGCATTGTTACATGTATACATGTAAGAGTCATTCTATTCTGAGCATTGATGCATTTGGTTCATTTGTACAATGTGTGGAGGATGTCAAAGCATAGAGAGGCATTGTTGTTTAGGAATGTTGCATTTGATTAATAGCAACATGTCATGTTTGTCAATGAACTTCTAGGTCTTGTTGTCTTGCACATATTGCACGCACTAATTAAATATTTGTGACAATATATAATTTCTCGCTATTATCCTATTTTACTTAAACGAGAATGAATAATAGTCCTACTGCAACTAATAGAAGAAGAAATAAACTATAACTTTCAAACACAAAAAATATGTTGAAAAGAAAATTTGGCAAATGCAATTATGAACATGCCTATTATGCCATTGCTTATTGATTTATCCACAGAAACTTAGTAAGTGGGAAAGTAGCCCAAAGAGAACTCAATCAAGCTATCAACTGAATCTTTCTTTTCTGAAATCTATCATTCGTGTTCTTTTCTATTGCATGGAATAGGCCTGGTACTCTTCTTTGTGTACAAGCAAATAAGCAAAATAGAAACACATTATAAAATTTGTCAAATAAATTTGATTGGCCAACCAAGTATGTTAAATTGAAATGCAATTTTTGTAGTAGTAACTTTCCCTTTAAGAGCATGTATGTTTTATATTGCTAATATGTTGCATGTGTAGTAAAAACATGTAATAGTAGAGTTTAATATATTTAAATGGTAACATAAGAAGGTAAATTATTGTCTAGCATACAATGTATTGCATAGTAAAAATGTGCAACAATAGAGTTTAATCTATTTAAACGGTAACATAAGAAAGTAAAGTATTGTCTAACATATAATGGAGAGACATGTCAATTGTAAAATAAAAGTAGGATGAAGTTTTAAGTCATAGAACATAAAATATAGTAATATAGGTGAAACAACCAAGAAGAAAAACATAACAAAAAAGAAGAATGCAGGTTCATGCAATGGCAGCTAGTCTTTCACTTGCTTCTGCTTCTTTGTCACCTACAATATCATTATTATGGTTCTAGTATGAAAGCTATTTTTTTTATATAATTATAATTTTTTTTAGGAGATTGAAAAGCAAGAAGACTCTTTGTATGAGTATTTCTTTATACCTTGCTATGGCATATACTGTTTACTCAGTTAGGCATATGGCCTCTATGATAATGTTGTTTTGATTGAGGGTGAAATTCCCTTTGGTAACAAAGTTTCGTAGTGCAAATATAACTGTTGATTTTTCCTTGATGTAGTTTTCATATTTAATGTCTTGAAGGGCAGGCAAGAGTTGTCACAGGACATTGCTTTGGATTGAGCAATGTATTGGTTGCTTGTCATTTGTTGTGATGATAGATTTAGGATGAAGTATGTATACGTAGCTCACGTCCTTGTCACATTGACTGCAATGAGTAGTTTCCTATTGGAGTAGACTGTAAGTATTGAATTTATATTTGCAACTTGGGTAGAAAGATTCAAATGGATTTGACAGTGGGGTAAGTGCACCAAGATGGTTCCCAAAAAGGGGGCTTAAGTGGCCACTTTTTTTTTGAAACCAGGAAATACTGACCTTGGACATGAAATTGAGGATAGTTACACTCAAAATTTTGAGATGGAACAAAAACAAGGATTGAAGTGCTCCGAGTCTACTTTCTAAACTACTAATTTATTTTGAAAATGATTGAGATTAAGGGGTTCAAAAGAGGGACGTACATAAATTGGTGCTATTTTTGTCAGAAAACATAACATAGCAACTCTTGTATGACATGAGCACAGTGAAATTTTTTGTAGTATTTTTAAAATTTCTATGGTCAAAAGTTAGCTAACAGTATCTAGTTGATGCACAATTTTTTTGATAAATTTTTAATGAATATTTTATTTTTTACTAATTTTCTAAGTGGGCACTTCCTGAAAAGAAAATTTTTGGCCGTGCTCCCCCTAAAATTTTTTGAAGGTAATTGATTTTTTAATTTTAATTTTTAAATTGTAGAATAGGTCCTAGTTTCTAAAAATGTAATTTATTTGAAATTTTGATGAATGG
>VDFB02124795.1:0-49339 GCA_007258455.2 Sequoia sempervirens | reverse complement strand
GAGAGACAGAAGGAGTGAGAGAGAGAGAGAGAGAGATTTCAGAGAGGGAGAGGGGGTAGGAGGAAGAGTTGATAGAGAGAGGGGGAGGGAGTGGGAGAGAGATAGAGGGCAGAGGATTTTAAGATCTAAGGGCCAAGGCTAGAGGGAGAGAGCGGAGGAGTGAGTGAGAGAGAGACCTGAGAGAGGGAGAGGGCAGGAGGATGACTCCCAAGAGAGAGATAGGAGGTGTGGAGGAGAGACCCAGGAGACACAGAGACAGGAGAGAGAGCCCCAGCTAGGGTGGAGGAGACCTGGAGAGGAGAGGGGTGGGAGAGAGAGACCTGGGAGATATGGGGAGAGAGAGAGTTCCTCTAGCTAGGTGGAGGGAGAGAGAGGGAGACTGACAGATAGGAGGAGAGAGATAGAGAGAGAGAGAGGAGGGTGTGGAGGAGAGACTAGAGAGAGAGAGAGGTGTGTGTGTGTTACAGAAATAGTGCAGGGATGGAGACACGGAGAAAGGAGGGGTGGAGGGAGAGACCTGGAGAGAGATGGGGTGCCAGGGAGAGAGAGACCTGGAGAGAAGGGGAGGGGCTGGGAGGATAGACTTGAGAGAAAGGGGAGGGGGTGGGAGGATAGACCCAAGAGAGAGGTAGAGGAGAGGTGGAGAGAGAGATAGGATGGAGAGAGAGAGAGAGAGAGGAGTCTCTAGCTAGGTGGAGTGGAGAGACTGCCGAGAGAGGGAGAGGGGTTGCAGGAGAGAGACCGAGATATAGTGGTCAGAGAGGAAGAGAGAGAGACTTTAGCTATGTGGTGGAGGAGAGACTGATAGAGGAGAGGGGTGGAGAGAGAGAGAGAGAGAGAGAGAGAGAGAGAGAGAGAGAGAGGAGAGAGAGAGAGAGAGAGAGAGAGAGAGAGAGAGAGAGAGAGAGAGAGGGGTGGGGGGTGAGGGAGAGACAAAGAGTGTGTGTGTTCTCTAGTTAGGGTGGGAGGGAGAGACTTAAGAAGAGGGGATGGGGGTGAGAGGGAGAGACCTGAGAGAGGGAGAGGGGACCTAGGAGGGAGAGACTTGAGAGAGAGAGAGAGAGATAGAGGGAGTGAGATATATACCTGAGAGAGAGATAGAGGGAGAGAGATATACCTAAGAGAGAGAGAGGGGGTGCAAGGGATAGGAGGGATAGGTTAGATAGATAGAATTATAGAGGGAAGGAGAGAGTGTGAGAGAGAGGTCTAGAGCATAAGGGATAAAAAATGAGTGAGATAGAGAGAGAAGATGATACAACTTGTTGATTACTGATGTTTGAGAGTGGTTTCGAATCTCTAGGAGTATTCAAATTGATGATATAGAGGTCTGAAATTTTTGAGATCTTCTAGAAACTAAAATTTGCATTATAACTCCTAGAGATTCGAAACCACTCTCAAACATCCTGAAACTATATACATGAAATATAACTTAAAGTATAAGAAAGTAAATGTCCATATGTAAATTTCAACTTATACTTAAATGTTTATTTCATGTATATAGTTTCCCTGAAGGATAATAAGAAGAAAGAGACAAGAAAAAGAGAAGAAAAAAAATTCAATGTAGACCAAAACGTGAGTGTGTTATAATGCGTTGGCGTTTTGGAAATGTTTTTTTTATTTTAAAAAAATACACATTTTTTGAACTCAAAATACGCGAGTTTTTTGAAATTTAAACCATAATGCGAGCGTGTTATAACGCGCTCGCGTTATAGCTTGGTAATGACCGATCCTAGGCTCGGTCATTACCAAGCCACAATGCGAGCACATTTTACTATAACGCGCTCACATTTTTGCTATTTTGGGATGAAAAAGTAAATTGGCCACAAATTGGATACCCATCTTTATGCACCTGCCCTTATATCATGCCAAAATTGGGTATATGTATGAATGTTTATGATCTGAAAATCATTCAATTTCCTTTGAAGATTGCACTATTTCTACAACTTGTGAGTTTAACTCTAATTAAATAGGAATTGGTTTATGAGGGATTTTCCTATTTGCAACATCAACCATTGTTGTCATTGTCCTTAGGTTTAGATTTAGTTTCTTCTCACCCATATCTTTTGCATTTTATTTAAAATTGAGTTAGTTTAGGAGGAAAAACATCATTTAGATTTCCATATCAAATGTTTGAAGTCATTTTTTAGATTCTAGATCTGAAAATACAACTAGGGTTTCATATTATTTTTAGATCTTTCAAACCCTTGTTTTTAGAGTTCCAGCTTAAATAAGTGTAAGGTCCCTTGTAAAATAGAAAAAACATTATCCACTGAGTCATTTTATGCGAAGTCAAGACCTGACTATCGAAGCCTTGGGATTATATTTCTGAAGTTTCTAAAGATAGTTTTGCTTTCAAGAGAAATGAAATATTCTAGATACTTTGTATGTATTGTGAATGTGCAAAAACACTCATCAACATGACATAGCCAATAGCACAATAATAAAATAAAGTTGATTCTTGGTGTATAAAAAATATTTTTAATATGCATTTTTCAATTGTCAATGAGCATATAGTATTCTCATAAATCTAGAACATAGTCAGTTTGATTATAAATAATTTGATTGTCATTAGTGAGGAGATCAATGATATTTTCATGAACATGGATATGAATAATTCTTTATGTTTCTTTTAAGGAAATAATAACCATTCTATATAGAAATGATCCATAGAAAATTAAGCGATGGGTGAGCTATTCTTTCTAGGTTTGCTCCTCAGACAATTTATTAAGGAAATAGCCACCCATTATAAGTAGGTTCTTGATACTAAAGAAACATAGAGGATACCTAAAGTTAGCTAAAGTAACTAAATAACCTTTGAAATTTTATGCAATTCCATCTTGAATAAGAATGGCTTTTGAGAAATTCCTTGAAGAGATAGGGACTAACCTTGATATAAATTAAATGTAGATAATAACAAATGTCATCTATTGTATTATTGAAAAACATTGGTTTTACCAACCACATAAACATTTTGATTAAACTATGAAAAATTAATAAACAAACAAATTTCATTGATTTAATACTCACTCACAAATCTTACAAGAAGTCATAGGTAGCCTAATTATTGATTGTTATACCATTTTAATAGTCATACAAATACTAATATTTTGACATTACTCTATTTCTAGTGATCCTCTACAACAATAATATCAAAAGAGATATACTTGATAAAACTAGTGAAATGCTATATATAATGTCAAAATATTTGAACTTGGCTTATGAATCATAACCATAATGTAAATACATGTGAGCATTTATGTAATATTTTTGTATACCACTATACTTTATCTTTAGTTTGGTCACTCAATATGCATCCATATTTTACTTTTATAGATTAATAGTACAATACTTTCCAAATTAAATTTTCATCATATATAGTTTTTAATATAAAGGAAACTCGTGACTTGTCAATAAATTCCCTAGAAAATATATATTAGATTTTGATTAAAAATGAAATTATAATTGGGTGAGGGAATCCAATCTTCATGTAGATTGCTTATTATTTTATCCATAAGTCCATTCATTCATATATTTTATAAATGTTAAAAAATAATTTACAAAAAATGTTTGAATGATGTAAAACATTCCCCAGTTTTATTGTTAAGAGCCACCCAATGAATGTCAAAAGGTACTCAAAATCATGAATGGGACCCTTCGTAAAAAAAATAGTGCTACCTATAAAAAATAAAATTAATTGGTCAAAACGTTGAGTGAAAGGTAAGAAACTAAAGCTTAATCCTTCATCTAAACTATTGGGCTCTAGAAACCATAAGATGTGGCATAATATACCCTAATCCAAGGACTAAGAACCTGCACCCACACTAGTATGTGGGGAGGGGGTGTCCTCACATCATCCAACAGTGAGACAAAAGAAACTCTCCATGTGGGAATAAAAGATTATCTTGATATATAGGTTTACACTTTAAGCTTGCAACCTATGTATTCAAATTGTTAGAGTTTGTGGCACTAGAAATGATACATTTGGTATAAAAGCAAGATACATTCCAATTATTTTGACTGAAATCTGCCTCCAAAGAGGGGCTACACAAACTATGTTTCTTAAAGCTTTGGTAAATTATACGAAGGCTTAGATATCAAATTACTTGCATATGAGCATTCATAGCATAATATATGGATTACAAGTTGGTATGAAAATTTATCACTAACCAATGATATTTACAATTGATCCAAACAAGGTGTGAGTTGCGTAGCCATAAGAGATTGGCATGCCATACTTGAACAAAGGAACCAATATATGAATCACGGTGTTGCCACATGACCATAGCACAATTTTGTTACATTCCAAGAAGCCTCAAAATGGAATACACCAACAAGTTGACATGACAAATCCTTCACACATGAGGTAGTCTAGACTTGGAAAAACACCAACATTTTAAAATTGGCAAAAAGAATGGTATATGAGTACAATGTTTTTGGGAAATCGACCTGTAGGTATTTTATCAATAAAATCATTGGCCATATGGGGGATGATTGGCCTTAACAATGGTAAAAAAATGACTATTACATAATGTCAAGTAACAAAGCTGTTTAGGTATAAACATATGACTATATAAGTCTAAGCATGTTGGTGGAATCCCTTACATCTTCTAACTAATGGTATATGAGTAGAATGTTTTGGGGATGCTACAAAGTTTTTTGTAAGTTTCCCCTTAGAAAATCTACCTATGGGTCTTTTATCAATAAAATCTTGGCCATATGGGGGATGATTAGCCTTAATAATGGTAGAAGAATGACTATTACATAATGTCAAGAAACAAAGATGCATAGGTATAGACATATGACTATATAAATCTAAGCATTTTGGTGGAATTCCTTACATCTTCTCACTAATGGCATATGAGTACAATGTTTTGGGGATTCGACAAAGTCATTTGTAAGTTTCCCCTTAGAAAATTGACTTGTAAGTCTTTTATCAATAAAATCTTGGCCATATGGGGGATGATTGGCCTTAATAATGGTAGAAGAATGACTATTACATAATGTCAATCAATAAAGATGTATAGGTATAGACGTATGACTATATTTAAGTCTAAGCATATTGATGGAATTCCTTACATCTTCTCACTTAAACCATAGCCAAAGTAGAAGCATATGATTTTCAAAATATGTAATTTCATGTTCTTAGTAGCTAGCAAAGTCTATCAATCCTCTTCCAAGAGTTCCTTGGGCTCTTGCTTAGAGTGTGTCAAATTTCCAATTGATACTTTAGAAATTTTTGTCTGATCTTATTGTCTTCTCCCCCATCTTTGCATGTACCACATTTGATATGCAACAAAAATACAATAGTCGACTTGTCCACTATATTGGACAGTTGCTATATATATATATACTTGTCTTTCTATCTATATTTTTTGTGTTTTGTTAAAATAAATTTTATGAAGAAATAAATTTTCATTTCTATATTGTAGTGATATTCTAATGTTGAAGTTTCATATAAAAGAGAAAAGAGTATGAACATATAATATATAAGATGGATCAATTATGTAAGGAAAGCTTAGGTGCGGAACAAACTCTCCTAACGTCAAAACCTCAGGGAAGAATGAAGATATGACTTTAAATTTTACAATTACAGTTCAATAAGATACACTTGAAAAGAATAACAGAAAAGAGAAAAGAACACATACATAATTAGACACCATATTTACGTGGGAAAACCATTACGGGAGAAAAACCCACCACACCAAGAAAAGCCTCTTTGTATTACAGTAAGGTAAATTACATACAGAGGTCAGACTTAACTTTCTGATGTCAATTTTACAGCAGCAACATCCACTGATCAATCTTGTATAGAATATTAATCTCACAATGCTCTCAGATGCATACAATGAACCCACTCAGATCAATCCATGTTCGGTATCGAATAGAAATCTCCATTACCCGAGCCGATCATTGTCATCCGTTACAGAGTATATCTCATTTTGTTCATGGTCTGTTGATCTTCCACACAGGAATGGTCGCAACTGTTCAACTGCCAATGGTTTACATTCTGTTTCTCTCATTGGCTCAGAATGCGCCACGTAGGACAGTCGTTCGGTCAAAGTGTTCAACTATATCTCATGTTGGTGAGATACTAGACCGTGTCTCCCCAATGCCAAAATACCCGATCACATAGCTATCGGCAAGACCAAAGGTATCAACAACACTCTGAGAAGTCAGACCGATAACATATCAAGTCTCCACGATATCACAGGAAAACCAATTGTACATTGACAAGAGTCACCACCATCGGCAAGAGTCATATTGAATGAACCAACTTGTCGGCGAGAGAAACATCCATTGGAAATATCCCACATTGACATGGAATATTAGTAGTCATTAGTTTATAAATAAAAGCTCGAAGACTTTAGGTATCCATGAGTTAGTCCTTTTATTACCAACTTACTCGTACACCGCATTTGACCATCGCACCGAACTGTTGGTCATTCCTTGTGGTCTCCACCATGACACACATTCACTACTTGTGCAATTCCAGAGAATCAAGTTGGGAATCTACAATATTCTCAACAAGTCTCCCAGAATTCCAAGTGGTCCCCACATTCGTCCGCTTGTCACTCAATCAGAGAAAACACAAACTTCGTAACTCTCACAGTTAGTTAGAAAGTTCCAGAAATCACCGATGTCGTGACAACGAAGGAAGTCGGTCAGTCGGGAAGTAATGAAACTTCCAAACTCCGCGACAAGGTTACAAACTTAGGAGCTCCAGTGATCAACTGACAATGAAGACTTGAACAGAGATACAAGCCAACAAGTTGAGGCACAATTTCCAACAATCTCCCACTTGACGAAGACTTACTAGCTTCCTTCAGACTTGAAGTTAATGAAGTTCATGGGCTCTAAGGCCCATCGAACTGGCACACCACCTGAACTTGTCTGTTCTCACTGGTTTGTCAATGCATCTGCAACATTTTCCAGAGTATCCACTTTTTCTAAAGAGACCTTTCCATCCTCCACCATAGCTCATACAAAATGATACTGCACATCAATATGTTTCATCTTGGCATGGAAAGTAGAATTTTTTTCCAAACAAATAGCACTCTGACTGTCATAGTAAATTGTAATTTTCCCTGCATCAAACCCAATGTTAGAACACAAACGTTTTAACTAGATTGATTCTTTACAGACATGTGTTGCTGCCATGTATTTTGCCTCTGTAGTGGACAAAGCGACTACAACCTGTCGTTTACTCATCCAACTAACTGTACCGCCATTCATCATGAAAATATATCCACCGGTGGATCTTCTACTGTCAATGTCCCCTATCCAATCATAATCCACATAGCCTCCAATGCTAAGAGTCCTTTGTGATTCAACCAAATTTCCATGGTAACACAAAGCATATTCTAAAGTTCCCTTCAGGATATCTAAACACTCTTTTCACAGCATCCCAATGTGTCCTAGGATTTTTCATAAAACGACTAAGTACTCCCACTGCTTGGGAAATGTTTGGCCTTGTACAGACCATTGCATACATTAAACTACCAACTGCACTAGCATAAGGCACTCTGGTCATGTCCTCTATCTCAGTAGGAGATTTTGGACAGTCTTCAACAGATAGCTTCGTTCCTTGCAAAACTTGAACAACTAGCTACTTGCACTTAGTCATACAAAATCTCTCCGGAACAGTATTAATATACTTACATTGACTGAGCCAAATTCTTCTACTCTTCCTGTCCCTGGTTATTTCCATTCCCAGAATATACCTGGCTGCACCAAGATCTTTCATTTCGAACTTTGCAGACAACTGAGATTTTAGATCAGAAATCATTAACTTACTATTGCCTATGAACAACATATCATCAACATAGAGAGAAATAATAAGAACACGATCACTTTTAGCTTTGAAATACACACAGTGATCAGATTTCGATCTTACAAATCCCAATGAAAAAATAAACATGTCAAACTTCGGGTACCACATTCTAGGAGATTGTTTTAATCCATGCAGAGATTTTTTCAACTTGCAAACCATATTTTCTTTACCTTTCTCCACAAAGTGCTCAGGCTGGGACACATAAATTTCTTCTTCAAGGTCACCATGAAGAAATGTTGTCTTCACATCCATCTATTCTCTAAGCCATACGCTGCTGCAAGTGACAAAAGAAATCTGATAGACGTCAGCTTAGCTAAAGGAGAAAAAAATTCTCCATAATCAATTCCCTCTACTTGGGAATACCCCTTTGCAACCAACCTCACCTTAAACTTTTCCACATTGCCATCCAGACCTATTTTCTTTTTAAATACCCATTTACAGCCAACAACTTTTCTTCCTTCAGGCAAAGGCACCAAACTCCAAGTATCATTCTTTTCTAATGATGCCATTTCTTCATTCATGGCTTTCAACCAAGAGTTTGAATCGGACATTCTAAATGCCTCTTTCACAGTCCTAGGCTCATCGGTGCTAGAAATTAAAGCATAGGCACAAGTAGAATCTAACAAAGAAAACCCATACCTATCAGGTTTCTTTCTTTCACGTGTTGACCTCCTCCACCAGTGAGGCTAAGGTTCTTGTTCTTCTTGAACTCTCAAAACTACTTGAGCTCTCCGGTTTGGTACATTTTGAATTTTCAATTCATCTTTATCACGGTGTCGAGGAATTTCAACTACATCCCTTTTATTTTCCAATTTTGTCTCTAAGATAGATCCAAAGTAGAAGGCTTCAGCTCATGAAAAATAACACTTACAGTTGTATAAACCTTCTATGTATCAGATTCCAAAGCTTGTATCCTTTTATGCCACACTATAACCAATAAAATACATTTAACAACCTTGTTTTCCAATTTATACCTTTTTTCATTCTACACATATGCATATGCCTCACAGCCAAAGACACAAATGTGTCTCAGAGAGGGCCTCTTTCCAGACCATGCTTCCAAAGGTGTTTTCTCAACAAGAGCGGAATTAGGAGAATGGTTTATTAAGTAACATGCTATTGCAACTACCTCAGCCCAAAATTTCTCCTCCAAGCCAACACTGCTTAGCATACTTCATGCTCTTTCCATCACTGTCCTGTTGAACCTTTCAACAACTCCATTTTGTTGCGGAGTGTAGGGTGTAGTTTTATGTCTTTTAATCCCATGATCTTTACAGTACCTTTCAAACTCATCAGAACAAAACTTCAGCACCATTGTCAGTCCTTAAACATTTTATTTTTCTCCCAGTCTTATTTTCCACAAGGGTTTTAAATTACTTAAAACGACTGAACACTTCTGATTTATTTTTCAAAAAATAAACAAATGCCCTTCTTGAATAATCATCAATGAACGATACATAATATCTTGATTTAGACAAAGAAGGAACATTTACTAGACCAAAAACATCAGAATGTATATAATCAAGTAAACCAGAAGATTTGTGAGGACTGGAGTAGAATAAAACATGGTGTTGTTTACCATATATACAATGTTCACAAAACTCGAATTCGAGGTTACAATCATCAAGCCCTTCAACCAGGTTTTTATTTTTCAAGGTTTTTAAACCTTTTTCTCCAATGTGGCCTAGCCTATGATGCCAGAGCATAGTCTTTTCTGCTAGAAGTTTAACCTCCATAGAGTTTGCACTATCAGGAACTTTTTCCTCCTTTTCTCCATGAGTATCCTTTTGTGACTTTACAGAGACACTATTGCATTGCACAACAAATGCATCCAATTTATACAAGGTACCAATACAAGCACCCCTAGCTAGCACCATTGAGCCTCTAGTCATTTTGCAGCCATTTCCAGAGAACATGACTTGCACTCCAACATCATTTAGCTTACTAACAGAAAGTAAATTTTGATTGGTATATGCATTACATCATTGATTCCCTTCACTCTGCCATTAGGGAACTAAATTCTGACTCTTCCACGACCAACTATTTCCAGAGATAAATTGCTTGCCAAATACACCCTTCCACCATCGTATTTTTCATACTTAGTGAACCAATCTCTATGAGATGTCATGTGGAAAGATGCTCCAGAATCAATCAGCCAGACATCATCTGATGCTTGAGTAGCCAAGGCTACAACGAAAGCGTCTGCATCACTATGCCAATCTCTATGAGATGTCATGTGGAAAGATGCTCCAGAATCAATCAGCTAGACATCATTTGATGCCTGAGTAGCCAAGGCTGCAATGAAAGCATCTACATCACTATGAGAAGAATCATTGTCAAAAGAATACTTCTTCTTCTTCTTTTTCTCCTCTTTGCAATCTTTTCAGACATGACTAGGTTGCCCACAATTCTAGCACTTCACCTTGGAATTCTTGTCAGGAGACTTTGATCTCCCTTCTGATTTCGATTTGGACTTCTTGTCCTTGCCTTTTTCTTTCGATCTGCCTCTAACAACAAGGGCCTTCTTCACCATCTCAGAAGATTTTCTTCTCATCTATTCTGATAACAAAGAAGCAACAACATCTTCCATCTTAAAAGTGGATGTCATACTCCCAATAGCCATCACCAAGTGATCCCAAGAATCTAGCAAAGAACATAACAATAGCATACAATGATCTTCTTCATCAATCTTCACACCCATAGATGCTAACTGAGCAATCGGCATGTTGAAAGCATTCAAATGATCAGCAACAGATGCTCCTTCTTGCATTTTCAAAGAGTACAACTTCTTTCTCAAGAACAACTTATTCACTAAGGACTTGCCCTAATAAATAGCTCCCAGTCTTTTCCATAAAGAAGATGCAGTCTTTTCTTCATGAACATTTAGAAGAACATAGTTTGCTAAACAGAACCTTATCAGCCCCTTTGATTTTCGATCTGCAAGGTCCCAATCCTCTTGCTTCATGCTTGTAGGTTTCATTCTAGACACAGCAAGCCAAAGATCATGGTCAACTAATAGATCTTCCATTTTAAGTTTCCAAAACGCAAAATTGCTGCCATTGAATTTCTCAATTTCAATCTTTCCTGATGTGCTTGCCATCTTAATTTGTAATTTGAATTACCAAACTTCTACAAGACTCCCACTGAACATAATTGACACAAAAAACCCAATGTACCCACAAGGATAACACAACTAGCCAGGATCTAATACCACTTGTAAGGAAAGCTTAGGTGTGGAACAAACTCTCCTAATGCCAAAACCTCAAGGAAGAATGTAGATATGACTTTAAATTTTGCAATTATAGTTCAATAAGATACACTTAAACAAAATAATAGAAAAGAGAAAAGAACACATACACAATTAGACACTAGATTTACGTGGGAAAAACCTTACAAGAGAAAAACCCACCACACCAAGAAAAGCCTCTTTGCATTACAGTAAGGAAAATTACATACAGAGATCAGACTTAACTTTATGATGTTAATTTTACAGCAGCAACATTCACTGATTAATCTTGTACAGAACATTAATCTCACAACGCTCTCAGACGCATACAATGAACCCACTCAGATCAATCTGTGTTCGGTATCGAACATAAATCTCCATTACCTAAGCCGATCATTGTCATCCGTTACAGAGTATATCTCATTTTGTTCATGGTCTATTGATCTTCCACACAGGAATGGTTGCAACTGTTCAACTACCAACGGTTTACATTATGCTTCTCTCATTGGCTCAGAATGCACCACGTAGGACATATGTTTGCTCAAAGTGTTCAACTGTATCACATGTCGGTGAGACACTAGACCGTGTCTCCTCGATGCCAAAATACCCGATCACATAGCTATCAGAAAGACCAAAGGTATTGACAACACTTTGAGAAGTTAGACCGATAACATATCAGGTCTCCTCGATATCACAATGAAACCAACTGTCCATCGGCAAGAGTCACCACCATCGGCAAGAGTCATATCGAATGAACTAGCTTGTCGGCGAGAGAAACATCCATTGGCAATATCCCACATTGACGTGGAATATTAGTAGTCATTAGTTTATAAATAAAAGCCCGAAGACTTTAGGTATCCATGAGTTATTCCTTTTATTACCAACTTACTCGTACACCGCATTTGACCATCGCACCGAACTGTTGGTCATTCCTTGTGGTCTCCACCATGACACACGTTCACTGCTTGTGCAATTCCAGAGAATCAAGTTGGGAATATACAATATTCTCAACAAGTCTCCCAGAATTCCAAGTGGTCCCCACATCCGTCGGCTTGTCGTTCAATCAGAGAAAACACAAACTTTGTAACTCTCACTGTTGGTTAGAAAGTTCCAGAAATCACCGATGCCGCGACAATGAAGGAAGTCGGTCAGTCGGGAAGTAATGAAACTTCCAAACTCCGCGACAAGGTTACAAACTTAGGAGCTCCAGCGATTGGCTGACAATGAAGACTTGAACAAAGATACAAGCCAACAAGTTGAGGCACAATTTCCAACAAATTCCTATAGTCATGAAAATAAAGTGAATACTTGTGTCAAAACATTTTAAATATGTCTCTCAAACATGTTATTTTGATGCTAACTACATGACATTTCATATATAGTTTTCTTAGAGTTAATTGAAATAATAGTTGATTTATTAGTGTCACTAATTAATGATGTTGAAGAAAAATTAAAAAAACTCAAAGTAACAACTTGTAAGGTGAATCATTCTAGTGATTCAACAACTTTTTAAAATTTGGTTTAATAGAGTAAAAATTAGACCCCAAGGTACTAGGTGTTTACACTTCGTTTAACATTTTAATTCTTTGGTTATTACCTTTGAGAATCATTATAAAGAAAAAATACCAAGTTAATATTAGAACATATAGAATTGTAAAAACTTCTCTGAAGATCTATATATGTGTTTTTTTCTCAATCTAAACATGCATTAATCCTTGAAAATATTTGATGTAAGTATTTTAAAATTAGTAGTGATTAATAAGCTTGTATAATCTTCCTTGAAGGTAGGTTTTCTAGAACCCTTTTTGTGTTGAATGGTGAAAATAACTTTTATCCTTTTGTACAACAATTGTACCTTAGATTACAAAATTTACATGTTAGGAGAGAGAAAATAGTGTGTTAAATGGATTTTTGTTTTTTATATTTTATTATAATGTAGTGAGGATTTTATAGTGGCCTTTAGTTATAAATATAAAAATAAATGATCAAAATTCACAATCAAATAAAACATTAAAAGTTAAAAATAAATTAATAAATCTAGCATTACTTATCTTCTAATGTACTATATTAGTCATCTTCTTAGTCATCTACTCCAAAATAATTGGCCAATTTAGTATCCTCCTCATGTAAGAAAGATTGATGTCTCTTGATTTTAGGAGTATTTTGAAACCATTTAATGACATAACCTGAAAAAAGTATTAGTATAGCCCAACTTGCTTTGATACCATGTTAGAAATTAGGATCTTAGGATAATAATCATTATAAACAAGATATAAAATAAATAAAATGAGAATCATACAAGCATAAATTTTACACAGTACACAAGATATACATGGGGAAAACCCTTTTGGGTAAAAAACTTCATAAGACATAATTTTATTAAAACACTTATAATAATGGTCTATTATAACATAGATTGAACCTGGGGAACACTTCTCTATACTTTCATAATGGAAAGCTGATAGGTTAATGGAAAAAATTGAAACACTGCAAGCAACAAAAGACTACACTAAATAGTAATAGAAACCTACAAAATGTTTCTCAATCGGCTAGGTTGATCCTTTACCAAGGGTGATAGGAACATCTACAAGACTCATCCCTCATTCAAGGCTACAAGAATCAAAGCTTACAAAGCAACGGTGAAAGGAAATAGAGCTATCAAACAAAACCTCATCAGATTTACTTTGTTACAAAGGAACAATTCTCAGATTAAAAAACCATATTTTAAATGTGTATTGATCTATGCAAAAACTGATTACAATAATGGTTGATTATTAAAAGAACCGACTTCCTTTATGCCTAGCTCAATTACACCCCTCTACTCAATTTTCTTCTAAACTTTATTCAAATTGGAATCTCTCCCAACCAGTCAACTCCCCTGACATTGCCCTCTTCAACTTTCACTATTCTCCTTTCCTTCACAATCTGAATCTACCTCTTGTTCCTTCCTTCACCAAAAACCATCCTCGACCAAAGCAGATCGAGCTTTCATTCAAACTGTCAACCTTTTTCCTTCTGGAAGAACCCTCAAACCTGTTCTAGTGGCAACCAATAAGAAACCTATGCACTAACTACCATAACCATCTCTTCACAATGAGAGGTTAGGGAAAACAATATTCAAGAATCTTGTAGCCAACCAAAATGGACCACATGTCCAAGAGAAGGGAAACAAAAATGAAAAATAACAAACTAAAACCAAAATTGAAGGGAAACGCTCAATGCCCCTGCATCAAGATCCCCAGGGGACAAAAATATCATGAACTCCTGTTCATGAGGTCATCAATGGAATGACCATAGGTGGAAATTTTAGGTGCATTCAACCAAGAAGCATCCTCCAAAGGATGATTATGCCATTTCACCAAGTACCTAAAATACTCCTTACCATGGGTCTTCTTCAACAATTGTTTATCTAGAATGCATTCAATTTCCAATGAAATGGATTTAGTCACCTACTAGTCTTCATCAACTTTCAACTCCAACTATGTTGTTTCTTCATCTGCAACACCTTTGTATGGATATAAATATGCTACATTGAAAATAGGTGAAATACTCATGCCTGGAGGAAGGCCAATCTCATAGGCATTCACTGAAAACCTCTAAAGAATCTTGCAAGGACCGATTTTCCTCATTTCAATTTACTATATTCACCTATAGGAAATCTTTCTCTCCTAAGATGAGCCAAAACAAGATAACCCACTTGAAAATGAACCTCGCTTTACTTCTTATCAACATATTGTTTGTATTATTGATTGCTTCCTTCAATGTTCATCTTAATATCCTCATGAAGGTCATGAATGACTTGGGAAAAGTCTTCACCATCTGCACTTTTTCTTTTCAGATCACCGATATTTTTGAGTTCAAAGATACCCCTAAGATGCATGCCATAAACAATATAAAAAGGACTAAAACTTGTACTCCTATTTGGAGAATCGTTATAAGAAAACTCAACCTATGCTAAAACCTTATCCCAATTACCAAGTGTGTTCCCAATAAGGCACCTCAACATATCATCAAGGCTCCTATTCACTACCTCAATTTGGCCATCCATTTGGGGGTGATAGGTTGAACTGAAAGTAAGATGTGTTCCTAACTTCTTCCAAAGGGTTCTCCAAAAATAACCTATAAACTTTGTATCTCTATCCGACACTATACCCCATGGAATAACATGTAAACGAACTTCTTTGAAAAAAAAATAGCAATATTGGATGCATCACTAGTCTTCTTGCATGGAATAAAATGAACCATTTTAGAGAACCTATCCAAAACTACAAATATAGAATCATTGCCTCTTTGAGTCCTAGGAAAATCCATAACAAAATCCATACTTGTAGAATCCCATGGTCGAGATGGAACTGGTAATGATTGATACAAACCAGTATTTTGACTTTTTCCCTTTGCATATTGACATACTCTACATCTCTCCACATACTCCTTGACATCAGACCGCATTCTTGGCCAATAATAGTGTGTACTCAGTTGTAGATACATCTTATCTTGTCCAAAATTTCCTTCTAGGCTACCACAATGTTTCTCTTTCAAGAGATTCTCCATCATTGATCCCCTAGGTATGCACAATTGACTGCCTTTGAATGAAAAACCTTCTTGTAGCATAAAGTAAATCCAAGGGCCCCTATCTCCACTGATTGGACTTCTGCAAGCTTCATAAGCATCTTTGAAATTTGGATCATCCACATACAACTCCTTCAAACTATCAAAACCAACACTATTAGCCCTAATTTCATGCAGCAATAAATTTCTTCTAGTTAATGCATTGACAACCTTATTTTCTTGCCCATTCTTATGCTTCAACACAAAATAATAACTTTGAAGATATTCTACCAACTTTGCATGCCTTTGATTTATTTTGTGTTGATTGTTAATAAATTGTAATGCATGGTTATTGGAGTAAACAACAAACTCCGTAGGAATCAAGTAATGCATCCACTTCTTCAAAGATTGAACCAATGCATAGAATTCAAGATCATAGGCAGAGTATTTCTTGGCACCATTTTTTTCACTAAAATAATCCACTGTTTTCCCTCCTAACTAAGAATAGCCCCTATTGCCAAACCACTAGCATCACATTCAACTTGAAATACTTTCTTGAAATGGGTAGTGCAAGTATAGGTTGCTCAGTTACTTTATGTTTAAGAAATTTGAAACTTCTTTCAGCCTCTTGAATCCATATAAACTACTTTTTAGACCCCTTAATTGTTTCAAGTATAGGAGCAACTACATGAATGGATTTTTTAATAAATCTTGTAGAAACTAGAAATTCCATGGAAACTTCTTACCTCTTATGCACTCCTTGTTGTTGGCCAATCAATAATGGATTGAACCTTTTCCTTGTCCATCTTCTTGACCTTCAGTGGATACTACAAAACACAAATAAATCAATTCAGTTTGCATAAACACACACTTATTAAGATGAATATGCAACTTATCTTCATGTTTAACCTTGTCCTAACCATCTGCAAATGTTGTAGATGCTCTTCTTTAGACCTACTAAAAACCAATATGTCATCAAGATATATAATAACAAAATTCCTAGAAATGGTTTCAAGACTTCATTAATAAGTGTCATAAAAGCACTAGGTGCATTAGTGAGCCCAAAGGGCATAACTAGCCATTCATAGAGTCCATCATTAGTTTTAAATGTTGTCTTCCATTCATCTCCAAGTCTAATTCTAACTGATGATAACCACTCTTTAGATCTATCTTCGAAAAATACTTCACACCACACAGACAATCCATCAAATCATCTATTCTGGGAATTGGAAACCTATATCTGATAGTTATCTTATTAATGGCCCTAGATTCTGTGCACATTCTCCATTCATTTCCTTTCTTACACACTAAGACTATAAGAACAACACAAGGAATAAGACTCTCTCTTATCAACCCTTTTTGGAGTAATTCTTCAACTTTCCTTCTAATATCATCATTCTCTTTGGGAGTCAATCTGTGTGCAACCTTGTTTGGAAGGTTGGCCCCTTGGAATCAAATCCATATGATGGTTAATACTTCACATAGGAGGAAACTCATCAGGTAAGTCAACTGCAACAATATCCTTATGTTCTTCCAAGATCTCTCATATCTCCTTAGGAAAATCATCCAACCCTATAGAGGTAAGCAACTCCTTGGGTTTGAGCACCAAAGAAACTCCATTTCTTCCTTCTTCATGATATGTAAGAACTATTTTCCACTCACCAACATTATATTTTTGTTGTTGCCACTACTATTGTCCTCTTCTTGTTCCCACATAGGCAATAAAGTTTGTTTGATTCCATCCTTTTCAAAAGTATAGGTGTTACTTCTCCCATCATGTATGACTTTCCAATCAAACTACTAAGGTATACCAAGCAATACATGACACACATCCATGGGCATGATATCACACATCACACTATCCTTATAACTACTAATTTGAAATTCTACTAGGGCCTATTCATCTACAAACAACTGATGCCCCTTCTATAGCCAAGAAACTCTATAAGGTGTAGGATGTTTATTTCTCTTAAGACCTAGTTTACCTACCATATCAACAACCACTAGATTATCAATACTATTGTTGTCAATAATCAATTTGTAGCACTTACCTCTAGCCTTGCACTTTGTCTTGAATAAAGCCCTTCTTTGCATCGGCTCTTGACTCTCCTTTGGTGGCTTCAACAACACTCTCTTGAGAAGCAAAGACTTTCCATTCTTATAAACAACATATTGATTGCATTTGAAACATTTACTAGCAAAACCTCTTATTCTACCTTGATAACCACCTCTACCAAACAATCTTCCTTGTTTGTTTTGATAGCCTCTTCTTTCTTGATTAACTAGGCCACTAGAACTAATAGCCCATTCATCTTGATGGGATTTTTGTACCCTTCCTCTAAAGCCTCTCCCTCTATTTATTCCTTGTTGATTTTGCTTCCTTACAAGCTTCTCTTCTTCCTTAATGGCAAATTGACACACTTCCTCAAGAGTTCTAGGAGACACTAAATCAACTCATCTTGCAAACTGTATTTCAAACCATTAAGGTATCTTGCTACCTTTTTGTTGTTGCAAAAATTAGAGTTTTTTCTTCATTAAGGAATTTTGGTAAAAATGGTCAAAATCTTGTAAAATGGTCGTCAAAAGTCAAAGAAGGTCAAAATTTCTAAAAATAGCAATTTCTATTTTTAATTTTTTTTGAAAAATAAATGGATCATAGGGTTTTTTTTCTAGGTTTATTGTCAAAAGGATGCTCACAAAATTTTGGAAATTTTTTTATATTAGGGTTTCAAGCCCTATTTTTTGGGAAAAAACCTAAAAAATAGAATCTTTGTAGAAATGGCTAAAATTGATTTTGATTGGTTGATTCTTCGTCGCGATCACATTAGTCCAGTCAAAATTGTCAAAAAGTTAGTTTTTCTCTAGTGGGTCTATTTCGCTTTTTTAGAAGAAAAGTTAGGACCTCTGAGGTCATCAATGGAGAATGGCTAGCTACCAGGTGTCAGAATCTAAGTCTCAAACACTGGACAAAATGATCTGCGACAAAAGTTGTTAAAAAAAAAGTGAATGGCGAAGGGGAATTTTGAAAAGTTGAAAATTGTGAAAAATAAACTAAGTTTGGAATGTTGGACACCTTATTTCAAGGGAGTCACCTGGTAGTCAATGCCTTAACCAATTTTTTTAGTTTTTGCAAATCATGCATGTGCAATGATAAACGTAGTCAACACATCAACAACGGGGACCAACACAGTTGATAAACACATGAACAACTAGTGTTGGTGTTGCACATGGATGACAAGCACAGTCGACAAATGATGAACATGGCTAACGAACAGTGAATAGAAGGCAAACGAAAGTTGAAAATCTTGAAAAAATGGTTAATTATGGCAAAGAAAAGTGCCCCTGCAAGCCAGGGCACCCAAAGATTCAAGCAGTCAAAAGTCATTTTTAGGGTTTTCCACCTCCAAGAGCTCCATCTCAAATTTAATCTAGCTCTGCAATGAATTCATCAACCAGCTCAGCGGACCTATCAAATACCAATGGTTGTTGATCACAGAAATGAAAAATGAAGGAAAGAAAATCAAGAAACTTAAAAATGGTTGTCTAGAGCATAAAAGCGCCCCTGCTAGCTAGGGGTTCCCAAATTTTGAGCCATCAAATACAGTTTTCAGGTTTCATGACTTCCAAGAAGACCTTATATTTGATCAATCCTTGCAACGAGTTTGTCAGCAAGTTCACTGGATCAGTTGAAGGACCAAAATTGCAAATCAAATTGAGGTGTTTTTCTAGCAGTAAAAATTGACAATCATCAAGTTTCTAAAGGAAAAGCACCCCTACTAGCCAAGGGTGCCCAAGATTTCAAGGGCCCAAAATCACTTCTTAGAGTTTACAATCTTGGGGCTTCTCCTTAGATTTGACGCAGCTTCGCAACGAATCCATTAGCAAGTTCTTAGGATCTTTCAAATGGTCAAAATCTTGGATCAAGCAAGGATGTTGCAATAAAGTGAAATTCAAAAATCATGAAAATGCCACACATGGGTGCCCCATCTAGCCAGGGGAACCTAGGGTTTTGAGCCCTTAGAAACAACTCTTAGGGTTTGCTAAACAAGTCATCTCTTTTAGAATTCTACAGGCTTTCCAACGAACATCTCGGCAAGACCAGAAGACTCATCAATTGCCGATAATCACAAATTGAATGGAGAATGAAGCACGGGAGACGAAGAAAGACAAATTTCAAAAAAGTTGAAAATCTTGAAAAATGTTTTAACACTACAAAGTTGGACGCCTTATCTCAAGGAGGCATCCAAGTCAACTTGAGTTAGAAATTTTTGAAAGACATCTTCATGCTTTGACTACCCTATTTTCTAGGGATTCTTCGAGTTGACATATATTTTCACATGATGACTCCTAAATCTGGGGTTTTCATGAGTTAACTGCTTCTTTCACCTCTAAAATTAAGATAGAAGCATTTGGGCATCTATTCTTCATTATTTTGTAGGTTAGCTTCAATGAGCAAACACAAAATTTTCTTCTCAATATCTTTTGGAGAATCAAACGAAGGGAGTTTTTTGAGTTCTTCATAGATTCAAGTTTAGGTTGCACAAAAGAACACTTTTCCATAATCCATTTTTCTAGGGCATCATTTTTCAAAAACAAAAGGACATCGTTTTCAGCTTTCATCAATATGGGTCAACTTCATTTTCATTCTTCTTCAAAGATTTAATTTTTTTTCGTTGCTTCTTCGGCTTCCAATTTTCTAGGGTTTCTTGCATGTTCAAGAAAAATCAATTTTTTGAGAAATTTGGCAATCTAGGTTTATTCAGCACAAAATTGGCAACAAAACCTAGACCTCTGATTTCTTTCAAAAAAATTGCCTCTACTACTTCTACTGCTTCTACTTTTCAAAAACTCTATTTTTTTCAAGAAAAAACTCATTTTTTTTTAAAAGCAGATGATTTGGGTCTCTTCAGCACATGATCACCTACAAAACCCATATCTCTGATTTTTCCCAGAAAAAATTGGTTTGCAACTTCTTTTTTTTGAGGGGTTCTCGCATGTTGGTGGAAAAATCATTTTTTTGAAAAATGAACGTTCTGGGTCTATTCAAAACGACATTCTCTACAAAAACCATATCTCATATTTTTCTCCAAAAATCTACCCTTTTTCTGAAGAAGATTCAGTGAAGCTATTTTTAGCTTTTGTGTAGAACTTGTCCAAACATATCTATGTTCATCAAACTTCATGGTTTCATCATGCAACACTCTTCCATTGAGAAAAATCAATAAAAGTGTCAAAAGCATAAAGCTACAAAAGAAACATAGGTCATCACTCCAGTTATAGAGCCACCAAAGTTACCAATCAGTGAATTTCCAGTTGAAGCATGAAAATATTTCCAAGAATAGAACTCAAGTGATGACAACAATTAACTCGAGGCCTTTTCCGAGTTTAACTAACTGTTCTCTTTTCATGCATGTCTATCTTTCGAGATATCTATTGTACAGTTGAAGTTTTCTTAGGTTTTAAATCAGTTAATTGATGTTAGTTATTCCAGTTAACTGTTAGTTATCTTTGTTTAGACATAGGAATAAATCTTGCATGTTGGAAAAACTGATTGTTAACACAAGGAGATTTTAGGGTTCCCTACTCCTATGTTTGTATATAAATAAGAGCAGCCTTGCTCATTATTTTCTTAACTGTTGTTGCTATAGCATAATTGTTGAACCTTAGTGCTTGCAAGTTTTCTATTCAGTATCTATTCACTTTGTTCAGTGTAATTTGGTTTGATAATAAATTGTATGCCTATTGTAGCTACAATGTACTATCCCAAATGTGTTATTATTATTGGAATTTGAGAAAATAAATCTTATGCCCACCTTGCTTTGATCCACATTCTCAAAGACTTTTGATGTTATTGTTTTATGTTTTGCTTTTATAATCTTTATTTCAGCATTTATCTAAAAGTACAATGAGTCTTTGGATGTGTTCTAGAAATAAGTTTGTTTAAGCTTTGAGTTTATCAACCATTCCATGTTTACTTCTAAATTCTCTTGCTCTGAATTTATTTGAGAAGTTAGAAGCATCATCAGTTTAGGCCTAGTTGTAGTTGAAGTTATGAAACTAAAGAAAACCTCAGTTACGACGCAAAGAGTTTTATAACCTTGTGCTCTTAGCTGAGATAAAAAGATCAAAAATTAGTTTAGTATTTCTTTTTGCACATAATTAGAAAAAGAGGGAGCTTCCCTTCCTAATTTGAAGAGCAGTCAAACTGTGCATAGTTGTTCATTTCCAATCTACACTCCAAAGGTGCAAATTGAAATGCCAACAGTTTTCTAGCACCCACCATGGGGCATGATGCATAAAACTTAAAAGAAAGCTAACACTTTATGACACAAAAATGACCATCTGGCATCCTATTACATGATCCATACAGAGCAATGGATGATAACAACGATAATGTTGGAAATGATGATAGAAATTAGAGACGTCCACCCTCATTACCTTGGGGTAATAACATTGTGTTGGCTTTCAGTTGTTTATGTGTTAGTTTGTCCTTGATGTCAAAATTGTTATTGCAGTGCTTTAGTATTCATGTTGATTTCACACATGGATGTTATGCAGTTACATGATACATTGCCTATGGAAATTCATTGGGATCATATTGATTCAAGTTTTTGATATATATTTGTTGAGGCTGACAATGTTCATTACTTGAGTTTCAGTTTGATTTCTCAAAGACTACTTGTTAGTGATTGCCATAGGTATATTCAGCAGGGAACAACATTCAAAACAAGGCATGCATTTACTTCAGGGTATATATATTTTGTTTCAAGTATATATGGCTTATCATCATTACAAGTCTCAGGTTGATCACTTTCAGATTGTGGTATATTCAACTTGATCTTTAGCAAGTTGTTTTCACATGATATATGAATGACACGTTTCATGTTTGCACAAATATATTCAAGTTTATGAAAGGCATAGGAATGCAGATTACTTGTATCGGTTTTAAATGATAAGTCACAATATACATGTGACTAACACCGACAACAACTATTATGATTATTTTTATTGACAGGGATATTATTTTGCATAAGTGATGTTATGTTTATTTTTCAGCAAGTTTAGTAGGGATATTATTGCGGACTTCAAAATGATTATGTTGGATAAAATCGACATGGGCAACGGGTTCTAGGTCATGATGAAGCTCCCATTTCAAATGATTATATACTTTTGAAAAGTCTTTGAAGGATTTGAAGGAATTGTAAAGAAGAATTGTTATTGTTTCATTGTGTAAACTTGTGAAATCCTAGCCACCACCATGGAATTGTGATCGCAGATTTCTGGTAAAATACTTAACTGAGGAAGTTGAAAACAGGTAGAGCTTGCTGATGGAAGACTTTAGCTGGACAATTTTGGAATGGTTCTTCTGGTATTTGTTTATTTTCATTCCTCCTTAAACATGTATGAAAGTTAACACTATTTATGGGCTTTGATCATTTTTGTTAAGGTAATAACAATGAAGATTTAGTGGTGAATGTTATTTGAAACCCTTGATTATTTCTTAGCAAAAAAATAAAGGGTTAATACATTTAGTTATTCCAATCTAGAAATTTTGATGAGAACATATGATTCTTGAAAGAGTTAGTTGAAAACTCTTGATGGTTCTTCTCTTGTAACCCTAACCCGAGTTGGTTTACAGTTATTCAAATTGCATACAAAAATTATTATTTGCAAAGTCTTTAAAAATGATCTTCAGGCATTTTAATGTGGATCTGAGAGAGGAATATGAAGCTTCAGACACTTTGTGCAAAATTTGTACTGCATTGAAAATATTTTATTATGATTCTCATATTATTATATTTAAGGAAGATGTTGTCATTCTCATACAATATTCTTTAATGTGCTTATTGAAAAATTTTATAGTCTTCTATTGAAATTCTAGGACTGCATATTGCACTTCTAGCGTTTTGATAGAATACTATAATTGAGTTGCATTGTAATGGGGTTGGTGCTCCTAGAGTTGGTGTTCTAAATTAGTGAGGGGTTGGTGCTCCTTGGAGTGGGGGCTCCTGGATTGTGTAGAGTTGGTGCTCTATCTAAATAAAGAAATATTTTTTGAGTGGTTTTTATTCCCCTAGAGGGTTTTCCACTCAAGAATTTTTTTTGTGTTATGTGGTGATTTTATGTGCGATCTTTTTCTTATTAATCTGATTTTAATATGTTATCAAATGCATAATTATTAGTCTTTCATATTTGTCATTGTTATTCCACATTTCATGCATAAAAGGTTCTATTATTAATGTGAGCTCTGATACATGTGAAAGTGTTAAGTTCATCCTCTGTTAATGTTTCATGTTTGATTCATGGTTCATGCAAATAAAATACTATTCATGCATAAGTCAAATTTATTCTTTGAACTATCATTTGGTGTTTTGATTTAAAAGACAAGTTCAATACACATACTGTCATTTTTCCTCTTGGTTCAAAAGCAAACACAAATTCTTGTTTGTGAAAAAATTTGTGACTTTTATAAATCATTGATTCACCCCCCCTCTCATCGATTTCATAGGTCTAATCCACCTAGGATAGATTCTAGTTTTAGAAGTTTGTCAAACATGTCACAAGCTCAAGAAGGTACTTCTGTGACTAGAGCTCCATTGTTTGATGGTACAAATTATGTGTTTTGGAAAATCGGAATGGAAACATATCTGGTTTCAATTGATCTTGATGTATGGAGCATTGTTTTAAATGGGTATACTGTTCCACTCACAATACCCTTAGATTCTACTGAAAAGAAGAAGTATGAAACTAATTAGAGCTAAACATGCTCTTTTGTGTGGTTTAACCAAAGATGTATTTGTTAAAGTCATGCATTGCAAATCAGGTAAGGAAATCTGGGAAAAACTTGAAAATATTTATCAAGGAAATTACAAAGTTAAACAGTCAAAAATCCTTACTTTCAAAACTCAATTTGAGGAAATGAGAATGAAGGATGATGAAAAAGTGGCTGAATACTTTTTGAGAATAGATGAAGTTGTTAATGCAATGAGAGGGTTAGGAGAACAAGTAGAAGAATTTGATGTGGTCAAGAAGGTCATTAGAACCTTGCATCCTAAATATGAAACTAAGGTATCAACCCTTGAAGAAAAGAAACATTTTCACTAGCTTACCTTAGATAATTTACAAGGAACTCTTACTGCTTTTGAAATGAGAACAAGTAAAAGCAATTCAATGAGAAAAGAAACTACTTTTAAAACTGAAAAAAAGGAAATTTTTGTTGAAAGTGATTCTAAAGACTCTGATACAAAGAAGTCTCACTTTTTTAGAAAACTGAGAAAAGGAATCAGGTAAATACAAATGGAAACTTCTCTTTAAATGCTTCAACTGTGGAAAAATTGGACATCTTGCAGCTAAATGCCCCTATGTTGAACAAAACAGTGATGATGAAAAACCTGACAAGCAGTTTAAGAAGAAGATCTATAAACCTAAAAGGAAATTCAAGTTCAAGAAGAAAAAGAGTCTATTCATCAAAGATGAATTAGACAGTGAGACAAAAGATTCTTCAGATGAAGAAGAAGAGACTCTATTTTTGGGTGAAGTTAAACAACAAGAGGATATAAGCAACAAGTCTATTTTAGAAGATGATAAAATAGATCTAGAAGGTGAGACTGTATTTATGGCCACAATGAATGAGATGGAACTGCAAGAAAATAGACCTACAAAGACTTCTACTTCTAATAAAGAATTGAGAGGTTTTGAGAATGAACTGAAAATTGCTTTAAGTGAAGTTCAAGATTTGAAAAAGGACTTAGTATATCAAAAAATTCAGATTGAGCAAGATACTGAGAATCTAGTAAGATTCTAATCACTGAAAAGTAAATTACTGATTTAAAACTTCAAGTTGAAATTCTTAAGATTACAAGGATGCAATTGGAATTCAAGGAAGAAAATTGTTGTATCTTAGAAACTAAAATCAACAATCTTAGAAAGGAATTTGATAAATTTACAGATCTTTTGAATAAACAAAGGTCTTATGAAGACAAGTCAGGTCTTGGTTATATGGATGATTCAAGTGATTTTCTAGATCTAAATGTAAAAACTATATGTGGCAGATCTAGACATGCTTCTTACAAGAAGAAAGGGAATAGTATTTCTAAGACAACTATGCAAAAAAAAGTTAAGTTGGTTTGGATGCCTAAAAGGAGCAATGTAGAACCGGAAAGGTGTTTTTAATCAAACTGAATTACATGTTAAAGTTGAAAATATATGGATCTTAGATAGTGGTTGTTCTCATCATATGACAGGGGACAAAATTATTTTTATTGAACTTGAATTTGGTGATTTTGGTTTGGTATGGTTTGGTAATGATGATTACATACAACTTATGGCAAAAGGCACAGTGGTTTTTGGGAATAACATTTTCTTGCTAGATGTTTATTATGCAGCAAGTTTAAAACACAATCTGTTAAGTGTGACACAAATATGTGATCAGGATTTTTGTATTCTTTTTGATGATTGTGCGTCTTAGATTAAAAAGAAATCAGGAGAAATAGTTATTGCTAGTTCATGGACACAGGGAAATATCTATGAAGTGACTAGTGTAAAATTTCTTGATCAGTTGAGGAGGAGTCTCTATGATCTTCCTCCTATTTCTTTTCACTAATCAATCTTTGTGATTGCAAGGTGTGCTTTAAAGTTTTATCTTATATCCCTGAAAGTATAAACTGCAATCAAACCTTTGCAGTTTAGTTGGTGTTTTGGAATAGTTTGCAATTTTCATTACATGAAGGTTTGTGTGATTATGTGAATAGAGATATAGAAAGTTTTTCTTGAGAGAATTGGTAAACTCAATTCATTTTTTTTGCCACTAATATTAGTTGTTTGGATAGTCAACACTTAGTTGTTCTATCTTCATAAAGAGGAAGGCTCTATGATATGAGAAGATAATTTTTAGAACTCGATGTCTCAGGAGATGGAGAAGAAAGATTATGTTTTTCTTCCAATACAGGTAATTTGTCTCTTCATGAAGCAATGTGAAACAAGGAAGTACAGTGCAGTGAATGTTGTTTTGAGGAGAATCTTATTGTTGAAATGACAATGAAATTCATAACATTTTTGGATTTGCAAGGTTTCAAGGCTTCTCGAAATAGTCTTGTCTGAATTCTTTTAAAAGTATGCATGGTCTTAGGGGGAGACATTCTTATTTGTTTGCACCATTTGTTTCCTTAAGCATTGGTTCAACACGTGGTTGCATCTGGTTCTTCTTAGTATTATTAGTGTTCATCTTTGACATGTTCAGTGATATTCTATTTGATATTCCACTAAATGGTGTTACATGCTTTTCGGTATTGCATTATGGTTTGGATTGCATATTGATTGGTATAACAGTTGTTTAATGATTTAGATTGGAAAATTAAATTGTTTCAGGTTTCATGAGATAGTTACTTAAGACAGAACAACATCAGTTTTAAAACAACATTTGTTACTTGGACACATAGCAACAAATAGTGATTGAATAGTGCTATATCATAGGGAGAGGTTTCTTGCATATTTCATGGTACAAAATATTTATTTGGTGATTGGTTGTAATACAGTTTGGTGATTTGTACATTCTCAGCTTGTCATTGATGTATGACAGTGGTATTTATTACATTCTCAGTTCGTTCTTGGGGTGCTTGACAATGATATACCTTTGTGCTTTTGACAGTAAGTTGCTATTGCAGGTTGTGCAATTGATGCATACATTGATATTTTTGATCTCACGGTACTTGATTTTATGATATTTACATGCTAATATTTCCTCGGTGTAAGGTAACAACTATTTGTGGGTGTTGTGACTTGATCACTACTAGCTACAGTGTTGAAAATGGCAGTGTGTTACAGGTTTTCCTTGGTGATAGTTACATAATGAGTTATTTTTTGTTTCAATATGCCACTATTGAAAATGGTATCCTTGTCATTTAAGGTCTTTGTTCCCAAGGCTGATGATTCCTGATATTATTATTTGTGTTCCTATTAATTTATTTGGAGATTTCAGTAGGCTCCAAATAAAAGAACAATGTTCACAAAGAAAGTTAGCAAAATATTCTCAAGGTGGCATTCAAAAAACAATGACAGTTGGTATGATAACAGAGACAGTATTACGGCTGCAGAGATATTGTGTGCTCATGTGATTAACACAAGGAGATATATGACATAGAGTTATTTGATTTCAACTGAAGTAATGATATGTTGATAGTCTTTGATTTTGGATTTCTCCTTTCAGATGGTTACTGTGTTGGTTGGTTTCAGTTGTTTATATTGATGGCATCTCACATTCTCTTATTTCATTCTTTGTCATTGAGGAAAAAAGGGGGAGAGATGATATGTGTTTTTCCATCAAGGAAAAAGGGGGAGTTTGTTGGCTTTCAGTTGTTTATGTGTTAGTTTGTCCTTGATGTCAAAATTGTTATTGCAGTGCTTTAGTATTCATGTTGATTTAACACATGGATGTTATGCAGTTACATGATATATTGCTTATGGAAATTCATTGGGATCATATTGATTCAGGTTTTTGATATATATTTGTTGAGGCTGACAATGTTCATTACTTGAGTTTCAATTTGATTTCTCAAAGACTACTTGTTAGTGATTGCCATAGGTATATTCAACAGGGAACAACATTCAAAACAAGGCATGCATTTGCTTCAGGGTATATATATTTTGTTTTAGGTGTATATGGCTTATCATCATTACAAGTCTTAGGTTGATCTCTTTCAAATTGTGGTATATTCAATTTGATCTTTAGCAAGTTGTTTTCACATGATATATGAATGACACGTTTCATGTTTGCACAAATATATTCAAGTTTATGAAAGGCATAGGAATGCAGATTACTTGTATCAGTTTTAAATGATAAGCCACAATATACATGTGACTAACACCAACAACAACTATTATGATCATTTTTATTGACAGGGATATTAATTGGCATAAGTGATGTTATATTTATTTGTCGGCAAGTTTAGCAGGGATATTATTGCAAACTTCAAAATGATTATGTTGGATAAAGTCGACATGGACAATGGATTCTAGGTCATGATGAAGCTCCCATTTCAAATGATTATATACTTTTGAAAAGTCTTCAAAGGATTTGAAGGAATTATAAAGCAGAATTGTTATTGTTTCATTGTGTAAACTTGTGAAACCCTAGCCACCACCATGGAATTGTGATTGCAGATTTTTGGTAAAATACTTAACTGAGGAAGTTGAAAACAGGTAGAGCTTGTTGATGGAAGACTTCAGCTGGATAGTTTTGGAACGGTTCTTCTGGTATTTGTTTATTTTCATTCCTCCTTAAACAAGTATTAAAGTTAACACTATTTATGGGCTTTGATCATTTTTGTTAAGGTTATAACAATGAAGATTCAGTGGTTAATGTTATTTGAAACCCTTGATTATTTCTTAGCAAACAAATAAAGGGTTAATGCATTTAGTTATTCCAATCTGGAAATTTTGATGAGAACATATGATTCTTGAAAGAGTTAGTTGAAAACTCTTTATGGTTCTTCTCTTGTAACCCTAACCCAAGTTGGTTTATAGTTATTCAAACTGCATACAAAAATTATTATTTGCAGAGTCTTTAAAAATGATCTTCATAAATTTTAGTTGGATATGAGAGAGGAATATGAAGCTTTAGACACATTGTGCAAAATTTGTACTACATTGAAAATATTTTATTATGACTCTCATATTATTGTATTTAAGAAAGATGTTGTCATTCTCATACAATATTCTTCAATGTGCTTATTGAAAACTTTTATAGTCTTCTATTGAAATTCTAGGACTGCATATTGCACTTCTAGGGTTCTGATAGAATAATGTAATTGAGTTGCATTGTAATGGGGTTGGTGCTCCTATAGTTGGTGCTCTAAATTAGTGAGGGGTTGGTGTTCCTTGGAGTGGGTGCTCCTGAATTGTGTAGAGTTGGTGCTCTATTTGAATAAAGAAATATTTTTTGAGTGGTTTTTATTCCCCTAGAGGGTTTTCCACTTAGGACAAAATTCTGTGTTATATGGTGATTTTATGTGTGCGATCTTTTTCTTATCAGTCTAATTTTAATATGTTGTCAAATGCATAATTATCAGTCTTTCATATTTTTCAATGCACATTTCATGCATAAAAGGTTCTATTATTAATGTGAGCTCTGATACATGTGAAAGTGTTAAGTTCAACCTTTGTTAATGTTTCGTATTTGATTCATGGTTCATGCAAATACAATACTGTTCATGCATAAGTCAAATTTATTCTTTGAACTATCATTTGGTGTTTTTATTTAAAAGTCAAGTTCACTTCACATACTGTCATTTGTCCTCTTGGTTCAAAAGCAAACACAAATTCTTGTTTTTGAAAATTTTTGTGACTTTTATAAATCACTAATTCACCCCCCTCTCAGTGATTTCAGTCTTCCAACACATTGGACCTTTGACTTTGCAGGAAAATCATGAGTTACCTAAAGGATTAAGGAAGCACTTTCCCCAGTTTCACGGCAATGGAAGTCAACACCTGGATGAACATTTTTTTGGGTTCACAACATCTTGGGCAATCTTGCACATGGCACATGAAGACATCACAGTGTGTCTCTTTGTGGAGACTCTTGTGGGAAATTTTGTTGACTGGTTCAATCACCTGAGATTCAAGCCCGTTGAAGACAGTCATCTATTTTTTTCCCAAATTGCTAATTCAAAAATGCAACACAATGAACACATGAGGAAATTTGTAGCAAGATTTAATTGTCTTGTTACATGACTTTCTTCTACACTCAATCCATCACTAGAGATTTTGATGAGTTGTTTCATAAATGCTCTTCCATCAGAGATAGCCTTCTTCCTCAAGACGGAAAAAGAAATAGAATTGACAGATGCACAAAAACACACCATTGAGTTGGAGGATACTATGATCACCTCCAACAAGATGATGAAGGACTCAATGAGACCTCTAGTTCATATTTTTGTAGCTCCACTACTACAAAAAGTAGCCAATGAAATGCTTGTACTACCGCCACCATAATACTAACCTCAACAACTATACCAACTGAAAGGAAATAATTTTTAGCCTTTCAATAATTAAAGGTTGTGGTTGCCATCACCTCCACCAAGACAAATAGTTGAAGTTGCACACAATGCAGTATTTTATTCTTTCCATGAGACTAATGTACATATTAGTTCTACATGTCTTGAGAAATTAAGAATGAATCAGATTATGGGATATGTTGATACTATACCTAGTTCAAGTATTTTACCAACATCACTTAGTTTGGATATTTTCTTACCATAGATGGAGAACTTTGATGGCGACTCTGCTGCGAGATACTTTGAACTTGTTATTAAAGAAAAAGAAGACCTCTGCTAATACTCTCTTGCAATAAATAATGGAAGACATTCAATGCTTGTGTTTACACGTGCTTTTCACTTCAAATCACAAAAAGAAGAAGAAGAGAGGCAAAGAGCTATAGAACAAATTAAGGAAGTGGTTGTAACTTCCACATTTAAAAATTCACAAGAGAATGCTAAAGTGGTTGCTCAAGACCCATCTTTAGCAAATTTTGACATTGTAAACTCCATGATGAAGACCAAGGTTAAGATTTCACAATTGGAGTATCTTCATGATCACCCTGAGCAGCTGAACAAAATAATACAATATGTAAAGAAAGGGTTCAATTCAGCCTACGTTGCTCGAGTCATCTATTCTAGCAGGAGAAAAGCCTAAACCATTCTATATATCTTTATATATAGGAGGATTCAAATTGAGCAATTACATCATAGATTCAGGAGCTTTAGACAATGCCATGCCTCTACAAGTGATGAATGCATTAGGACTTTCATGCACTAAGGCGCAGGACAAGTGTTATTCACTTGAATCTAAGTTGGTGTCATTGGTCGGTCAATTGAAGGATGCTCAGGTAAGTTTGGTAGCTTTTCTGAAGAAAAAGTTCATGATGAATATCCTAGTGGCTGACATTTTAGCCAGCTACAAGATGTTAAGCTAGAGTTTCTGCAGAAATATTGGTGGTTCAATGCAATTAGATTGGTCGTTTGCAACCATTCCTATAAAGGAGGGAAAAATCAAGATAGAACCTAAGCCAGAATCTTGATTCATAGTGGTGAAATCCCTAGACCCTGTAGCCCAAATTCTATATCAAGAAACGAATCCTGGTAATTGTGTGACTCTATCAGAAATTGAAGACTAGAACATTGCTTGTCTTGAAAGGAGACTGACGAAGGATACAAAGTTATGGACAATATAGTTCGATGGGGGTTGTTTGACTACAGGTTCAAGAGTAGGGGAAATGATCATCTCCCATAAAGGGCAGTTGTACCCATTTGCATATTGCCGATAATTGGAATTCACTGAAGCTGAGAAAGAGGCGCTTTTGTTAGGCCTCAAAAATGTCAAAGACATGGGAATCAAACTCCTATGTGTTAAAGATGATATAGAGTTGATCAGTGATCCAATCAAAGGATATTTCCAAGTCAGAAAGGATCACCTATGACATTATAGAAACTGAGTTTGGAACTCAATTGATTGGTTTGAAGCATTCAACATCCTGAGGATGGACGACAAAAAAAAAAATGCCTCAGGGGTATCAACTTTCCCATTTGCGTCATATTTTGACTTTTGTCAAAGTGCCTTTGCTTGGATATATGAAAACCTGGGAATCTTCATCCTGAAGGAATTGTCTCCTGCAATACCGATCGGAAGAGAAGTGAAGCCTTTCAGGAAGAAGCGACATGGATGGAAGGCTCTTCCTGCTGCCATACAATGAACAATATCTAAAGCACTTCATCCCTTCAAGGGTGGAGTAATTTTCTTTTTGTTTTTTTGTTATGTTGTAATGTATTTCCTCGTTTTGTAAAAAAAAAATCGTGTTTTAGGTGATTAGGTAGTCTTGTTTTAGGTAATTTTAAGGAAGTTCCAACTGATAGGTGGTTTAGAAATGATCTTGACTCTATTTCCCAACTAATAAGACATTGGTCTATGCTTAAATATCCAGAGATTCTTGGTTCTCCTAAGCCATAAGTATCCGACATGGTCCCCAGACAAAGCCAAATGTTGTACCCAAAATTAAAATTTTGCTTCATTAAGGAATTTTGGTAAAAATGGTTAAAATCTTGGAAAATGGTTGTCAAAAGTCAAAGAAGGTCAAAATTTCTAAAAATACTTTTCCATGTCCTCTTCACTATGGCTTGACCAAACCACCAACTTGTAAAAATCTTATGTATTCTCTTTTACTGACATATCCTTTTGCTTGAGATTCTGCAATCTCTTAAAAATACTGGTTTGATAGTCTCCCGAAAGGAACTTCGCCTTTAATTTGGAAACCATTCAATCCCAGGAAGTGATCTTTTCCTTATTCTTCTTTCATCTTTCAAACTGTATGTAATCCCACCACATTGCAACATGGCCTTTGAACCTTGTACAAGAAAACTTAACTTTCCTTTCTTCTATAACTCCTTCGTACTCAAAATATTTGTCTAAATCATTGATCCAGTCAACAAGTTCTTCCCCATCTAGGCTTCCAGAATAAGTAGGTACCTCTATTTTTGGTTTGGATCCCACACTCATAACGACCTTTATTAATCTTTCTTCCACTCCTTCTGGTTCTTCTCGAACTTCATCATTAGTTTGGGATTGTTCTTCTTCCCCAACTTCACGAACATCATCAATGAATGTTCCCCTTCATTGTTCCTGCTCCATGGTGTCCATCCTTGCTAACAAGTTTTACAATAGCTCTAGAAATCCTTTTTCATGGCCTCTTCAACCACCACCTCGAGCACCTCCTCTTCTCATCCTTCTTGGCGACATTCTGCCCACTTACCAATCTCGCAATCTCTTACTGCTTTGATACCAAGATAATGGCAAACTGATAGGTTAACGACAAAAATTGAAACATCACGAGCAACAAAAGACTACACTAAACAACAATAGCAACCTATAGAATGTTGCTTAATCAGTTAGGCTAATCCTTTACCAAGGGTGATAGGAACATCTACATGACTCATTCCTCATTCAAGCCAACATGAATCAAAAGATTACAAAGCAACAGTAAAAGCAAACAAAGCCATTGAACAAAACCTCATCACATTTACTTTGTTACGAAGGAACAATTCTCAGATCAGAAAACTAGAGTTTAAATGTGTATTGATCTATGCAAAAATTGATTACAATGATGGTTGATTCTTAACGAAATTGAATTCCTTTATGCCTAGCTCAATTACACCCCTCTACTCGATTTGCTTCTGAAATTTATTCAAACTAGAATCTCTCCCGGCCAGTCGACTCCCCTGACGTTGCCCTCTTCGTCTTTCCCCGTTCTCCTTTCCTTCACAATCTAAATTCTCCTTGTGTTCCTTCCTTCACCAAAAACTTTCCTTGGTCAAAGTAGATTGGGAATTCCCTCAAACCGTCGACCTTTTTCCTTCTGGAAGAACCCTTGAACTTGTTCCAACAGTGACTAATAACAAACCCACGCACAAACTACCATAACCATCTCTGCACAATGAGAAGTTAGGGAAAAATAAGATTCAAGAATATTGTAGAAAACCAAAACGGGCCACATGTTGTAGAGAAGGAAAACAAAAACATCAAATAAAAAACTAAAACCAAAATTGAAGGGAAACGCTTGATGCCCTTGCATCATTCCACATGGCTAATAATACCCCATGTGCATAGTGATAGAATTCACTATCAATATCCAAATTCTACACCTCCCAAAAGAGAGAGAACCTCCTTAAATATTAGAGAAAAGGGTGGCATAATACCTTAAGGGGTATTATTCACACCTATTCAAAATACCCATTCATAAGAAATTAATAATCTAATAGTATTAGACTATAACTATTTCAAATGGGATATGATTAATAAAGAATATAATATATAAGGTTTAATAACTTTATATTAGAACATTATATAAATGTTTTTAGGGTATGACCCCTAATAACATTGTTCTAACAAAAATACTCCCAAGTTCTTGTTGACTAAATCCAATTTCACATCTAAGAATAGTTTTTCACCTCTCGAGGCCCAAAAGTCCTCAAATATTGTACATAAATTCTTTGACATGTCATCTTTAGAAAATTTTCTAATCTGTTTGACATAGATTTTTAAAAAAATTCACAAGCGAAATAATTGAGACTAAATCCTAGAGAATCAGATTGCTTGGTTAAATATGTCAAGTCTGAAAATTTTGATGTGAACTTAACAACTGAAGATCAAATGATCAGTGTTGAACAACCCTCTTCCAATCTATCTTATAGAACTAAAAACTTCACACCTACTAGTTTAGAAGAAAAGTCTAACCCTTTTTATGTATCCCTCTATATTAATGGGTATAGGCTAAGTAATTGTATCATATACTAAAGGACCTCAGATAACGTGATACTTAACAAGGTTGCTCAAGCCTTATGGTTGACATTGACAAACACTTTTAGAAAATGCTACTCAATGCAGTCTAAATAGGTGTCATTAGTTGGACAGATAAGATGCCCAAGTGTCTCTAGCAACTCATCCAAATAAAAGGCTCAAATTAACTATCTTGGTAGCAGACATCCTTTCCAACTATGGTATGTTACTAAGTTGATTTTTTTGCAAATACCTAGGTGGAGAAATACAATTGGATTGGCCTCATACGTTGATTTCTTTAGGTAACAAAAAGGTACGCCCAGATTCAAAACCTAAAGCCAAATTTATAGTTCTAAAATAAGAGGATCCTAGGTCTTATATTTTATTTGAAGAGTCAAAATTTAGAAATTATATACTACTCTCAAAATAAAAATAAAAGACATTGATTTTCTTAGCCCAGATATCTCTTTGGAATTATGGACGTTAGAGTTTGATGGAATTTGTTCAAATTTAGGATCTAGTGCAAGAGTGGTCTTAATTTCTCAAAATGGAGGTAAATTTCCTTCCTTGTATAAATTGAATTTAAAAACAACAACAATACAACAAAATATGAAGCTATGTTGTTGGGTTTATCAACAACTAAAGAGAAAGGGATTAAAAAACTAAGAGCTCTTGGGGATGCAGAATTAATTTTCAAACATGTGTGCAAAGTTTTTCACTATAAAAATGAAAGGTTGAGGTATTATAGAAATAAAGTTTGGGACAGTATAGAGTATTTTGACGCTTTCTTTATCAAAGTAGTGCTTAGTGCCTAGGGAACAAAAATCAAGGGTTGATTCATTGACAATTTATGCTTATTTGATGCTACATCTTTGGAGAGCCTGATTACTTGAAGATGGTATATATTGGAAAATGTTGCACACCAGAAGAAAGGAATAAGATTATTTCCCTTCTTATCAAGTATAAAGAAGATTTTTCTTGGTGCTTTGATGATTTGAAGAACTTCATGAATGGGGGACTTCAACACCATATTCCTCTTAAACCAGGGACCTTTCCTTTTAGGAAAAAACAACAGGCATACAATCCAAAGATAGTTGACACAATTTTCAAGGAGGTGGATAAAATGTTAAAGGAAAAGATTATCTACCCTATACACCATTCAACTTGGGTAACCAATATAGTTCCAGTTCATAAGAAAAATGGTGAAAACAAGATTTGTGTTGAGTTTAGAAACCTGAATCAATCATCCTTGAAGGATAATTATCGATTATCCATGATGGATCATGTTCTTTAGACTGTTGTTGGGTTAAAAATGATGTCCATGCTAGACGGTTTGTTAGGGTACAATCAAATAAGTGCGGCAGCAGAAGATCAACATAAGACGACTTTTATTACTCCATGGGGAACTTTTTCATATAGTCACATGCCTTTTGGTTTGATCAATGCATGCACAACCTTTCAAAGAGCCATGGATCTTTCCTTTGTTGATCTTAAGAATAAAAGAAGTGTTATTTATCTTGATGATCTAACTGTCAAGGCCTTGTGGAAATTGAGAACTAAAAATGTAATTGTTCCTCAACATAGTGAGATGCCTCCAATAATCAAAGCTTTCAAAACATAAAGAGCCAAGATTGCCATGCAATTTGTCTAATCATCACAAGAAAGGGATGTTGATAGTGCGCTACCTCAGTAGTGCCACATGTTTTATCGGTTTGTTTTTGTAAAAGAACGTTAAGGTCTCAAAAAGTTTAAGGGGCTCTTAACTTCTAATTTTCAGTTACTTTCAAGAAATGATTACCTTTGCAAATGCATATATTAATTACAATGTTATTGAGTGAATCTCAGAAGTTTTTGGAAAAAAGGAATAGATATAAAATAATTTAAACTTGAAGAGAAGGTTGTATGTTTGTGTGCCTACAGTTTTGGATATTTTTAATGAAACGAAATCCAAGATAATCTATGCATATTTAGTTTTATTGGTTTTTGTGTTTATGTGGATGTGAAAACCTCTCTAGTATCTAATCTTCTCAAGTTTGAGATTATTTCTAATTGATAAGCTTATTAATCTATGCTTTGTGGGGTGTGAATTGGCTTATATTATGATTGTTCCCACATAAATAATATTTTCAAATGATAAGATTCATCATTAATATTTAGAGCTTCTTCTTGATCATTTTATTTTAGCCTTTCTTGCTTTTTGGTAAAAAACACACCCATTTTAAAGTTTTAAAATTCAGAAAGAAACATATTTTCCTATCAAATGAGGGAGTTGTACCTCATAAAATTGAGAGGGAAATTATTTCACATTGAAATAATTTACCCAACTGTTGGTTAGTGATTATCTCTAAGATTGAGCAATAGAGGAAAATTGAGAGTTTCAGATAGTGCATAATCCATTAACCAACATGTTCTTACATGAAGATTTGGAGGAGAAAATATATATGTTAGGTTGAAGAATTTAAGGTGAAGGAGAAAGAAGATCTAGTTGGTAAACCAAAAAGCTCTCTATATGTGTTTGTGATTGTGTGTGGTACCTATTGATGAGTGTTTTTGCACTGCACAACATAGATAAAACACAAGTGTTCTATCTCTCTTGAAAGGTAACTTTCTTCAAGGAAACTTAAAAAAAACCCCAAGGTTTTGGATGTCAGGTCTTGACTTGCAAAAACAACTCAGTAGTTGATGTGATTTGCTGGTAATCACAAGGGGCATTTATGGTTTAACAAGGTTGGAAGCTGATAAGACTCAATAAGGGATTTATGAAATCTGAAAAATGTATACAAACTCTAATTTTATTTCCAGATCTGAAATCTAAAAATGGTTTTTATCATCAAATGTGGCAATGTTGTGATGTTATTTTGTTTCTAACACTAACCCAAAGAAAGGTCAAAAGATATAGGACTTAGAGAGGTCCTAATATAACACCTAAGATCAATCATAATAATGACTAACGTTGTAGACTGACAAATCCCCATGAAACCTATTCCTACTTTATCAACGACAAGCCTACAACTACACAAAAATGGTGCAATCTTCCAAGGAAAAGTGAAAGATTTTCAGACTATGAACAATCATTCATACACCCAATTACTGGCATGACATGAACAAACATCCACATTTGAACTTAATGCAATATCTGGCTCAGACTAACTATTCACTGTGATTTACAATCAACAAACTCCAAATGGTATGAGCAACAGACATCAAAACATCTTCAACAATTCACCATCATTAGAAATGAACTAAAACTATTTTTTGAGAATAAGAAACAAGAAACCATAACACCTTCAAACTTAACAGAAAAATTCACCAAGTCAATGATCTAACTGTATTAATTTCTCCAACATTTTGCTAACAATTTCTAGTTCTCTCCCTCTCTTCAAATGAATAGGCATAGTCCTTTTATAGAAATTACATTTTGAATCAATGGATAAGATTAAATCCAATCCAAGGGCCCAGACTATACCTATGAAAAACCCTAAGGAGGCTTACATTTAATAATTTTACCCTTTTGCCATATAAAGGAAAATGATACATAATACATGGAGAACAAGACAAAATAGCAGCTTCCAGGAGAAGATACAACTGTTTGGCACAATATTTAATTCAAATTTGTTTTATATGCCAAAACCAATTACAATATTTATTCCATTTCTCCAATTGCCTACTCGATTTTTGAAAAGCCATAGCTTTATCTCAAGATCCTGAAAATCAAATCCCAACATTAGTAGTTCAAATGATAAAAAAATTCAATCCCTAAAACAAAAATAAACCCTTTTTGAGATTTTGGTTCCATCATAGAATTTTAGAATTTTAGCCCTATCATTAAATTTCAAAGATTTTAGACAACTTGGAAATTTCGACAATTTTGGCCTATAAAAAAAAAATCCATTTTAGGAAATTTCCTTTTTTTAGAAAAAATTCCATTTCAAGAAATTTCATTTTCATAAAAAAAATTCCATTTGAATATTTTCCATTTCATAAAATTTTCATTTCAAGATTTCCTTTTTTGGAAAATTTCAGGAATTTTCATGGGTCTTGAAATTTTTCGAAAATGGAAATTTCGGGGATTTCTTAAGGTTAGGAAATTTCTAGATTTTGAATTAGGGGGATTTCTTGAGGTCAGGAAATTTCTGGATTTTGAATTAGGGGGATTTCTCGAGGTCGGGAAATTTCTGTATTTTGAATTAGGGGGATTTCTCGAGGTCAGAAAATTTCTAGAAGGGGGATTTCTTGAGGTCAGGAAATTTTCGGATTTTGAATTAGGGGAATTTCTTGAGGTTGGGAAATTTCCAAATTTTCAATTAGGGGGATTTCTTGTTCATTGGAAATCCCTGGATTTCTCACCTGATTGAAATCTCTGAAACTCCATAAATTTTGACCCAGAAGGAATTTCCCAAAAATTCAAAAAGCAGCCTAGTCTATATTTTTTTCTCTATCCATAGGTGCAAGAAAAATTTGCATGACATCCCAAAATTTACTTCAAGGTCCCCAAGATGCTTTAAAAAATTTCCTTATTCAAATCAAATCTGAATTTAATCTCAATATAACCTCTAATCATAAAACATCCCAAAAGGAGCAAGACTAGAGATCAATAGACGCAAAATGCAGAGATGCGAAAAAAGAAAAAAAAGAGGGGGGTCCCTGCCTTCAACAAGGTGTGCGTGCGAAAGGGGCACAACAATATCAAAGTTTTAATGCATATGCATTAGGACTAGGTTTTGCAAGTAGTAATGTTGATCACTATGTGTACTACAAATGGGTTGATGGTCATATTTTAATTATTATTTTATATGTTGATGATATGCTAATCATTAGAAATAGTAAGACAATAATTAAGGAGCCCAAGGCTCACTTGTCTATAAATTTATGTGTGAAGTATTTACGAGCTATTCGATATGAAGATTCGTAGAGATGGAGCTAATAGGAAGTTATGGTTGAGCTAGAGGAAATATATTGAAACCATTTTATAGAGACTTGGAATGGCTTACAATAAGCTTGTAAGTATCCTTTTATTTTTAGGTACTAAATTAAGTTTAGAACGATGTTGTATGTCTATGGAGGGATTGGAGGACATGTACAATTTCCCTATGCAAGTATGGGGGGAGGAATTATGTATGAAATAGTTTGAACAGGGCTGGCAATTTCCCAAGAAGTGGGAATTATAAGTAGGTTAATGTCAAATCCTAGGAGATAATATTAGACTCAAGTGAAAAGAGTTTTCAAGTACTTAAAAGGAACTTCAAATTACTAATTTGTTATTATGGTACTAATGATGTTGGGAAGGTGTTTAATATATATGTGTTTGTTGATTTTGATTGGGTTGTAGATAAGGATAACTAGTAGTGATGTGTTTACTTTATTTGGAGAAGTAACGAGTTGGATGAAAAATTGACAACATATGCTCTATCCACTATTGAGGTAGATTTTATGGCTACAACACATGTTTGTAGAGAACTAGTGTGGTTACAAATACTTTGTAATGACATAGGTTTTAAGGGACATAAATTTGAACTATGATAGTCAAAGTGCAATTTGTCTACTTAAAAATCTTCTTTACCATGCTTGAATGCATGATTTACCTTATTGGTTTATACCAAAAACTCATAGTAAATATTATGTGGAAAAATGTTTAAACTTTGATGTGTTATTCACCTATAGAGAGTTCCTAGGAGAGAGAAGATTTGGGAACATTTAAAATCATGTTGACAAGTAAAAAATCAAAAGATTTTGTTCTAAGAATGCGGAGTTATATGTTACAATAGAGCATGGAAGCATGTTATAGCCTATTATTGCAATGGTAAGAACTACAAGATGATCAATGTAGAATGTGCTACCACACCATGATATGAGTGAGTTACTAGATTATGTATGATAATGCAAGTGCATATGTAGTAGTCTTGGAGTGAATGAAACAACCAAAGACATATATATGTTCTAGAGGGTACTCAAAGGTACCACAAGTGATCAAGAAATCATTTGTCTCTACTAACACAAGGCATGGGTTAATTTTGGATGTAGTGTAGGAAAACATGTTCATGTTTAGGTGTTTGGTCAACAACCTCTAACTAAGTCTTTGTAGGAATAGCTTAGTAGATGCATTAGTTATCTATTTGGCGATGTCATGTATATGTTCTAGAGAGTGCTTAAAGGTATTACAAATGGTTGAGAAATTTGTTTTGACTACCACAAGCATCGTTTGATTTTATAATATTAGTTGCATCAAGTAGTTATACTATGGCACATCACTCTTATGTCACATAATTTGGACAAAATTCATGGTCTACTATGTAACCTCCCTCTTACATTCTCTTATGTGTATAGATATTCCTACACATCATAATACAAAAAACGTGTCACATGGAGTACCGCCTAAAGTGAGACATACTTTTCCATGATGACACATTAAACAATACAAATTAATAAATAAATAAATATTAGGATTTGCAAGGTTCATGACACTTAATTTCAATATTTTCTCACTTGTCATATACCTTGCAAGAGAAAAAGAGAGAACAAACTATATGTAAACTATCTACTAGGGGTTGAAAGGTCCATAGCTTCATTGCACCATTTGAACTTCTTTGTGCTCATAGATTTTATCAAAGAATTTGCAATGTTCACCAAAGGATCCACCTTCTCCAAAATAAGTCTCCCATCCTCCATGTTATGGATAAAATGATACTATATATCATTGTGCTTCATACTTGCATGAAATGTAGGGTTCTTTGCAAATATAATGGCACTCTTTCTTTTTTTTTATTCAAGGGGTAAACGCTTTTGACTGGAGCTATGAACCGGAATACAACCATTCAACAATACCACCCCAATGGGGTTTGAACCTTGGTGGCAAGAAAAACAATGCCACTCATAAACCATCACACCATGCCAATACCGGCAAATATAATGGCACTCTTATTATCATAGTCAATCATCATTAATTACCAACTCAACCCAATATCTAAACACAACCTCTAGAACCAAATTTCCAACTTACAAGCATGATTAGCTACCATATACTCTACCTTTGTAGTGGAAAGAAAGTTCATAGACTATCATTACTCATCGAACTAATTGCACCACTAGACAATATAAACGCATGGCCATTAATAGACCTCCTACTAGTAACATATATTCAATTTGAGTCTACAAATCCTTGTATATCCATTGCCAAACTATGAGCCTGCCTTGTTGCAAGAGATCCCTGCTATTGAAGTTCTTTTGTTGATGAAGTCTATCTTGATAAAGACATCCCATCAAAGATATGATGCCTGAATTCAATACTAATGAAGACACCTTAAATAGAAAATAGAGTACTCTAAAGTACACTATCAATTTTTGAAAACCTTCTTCACTATAGCCCAATGATCCTTTCTAAGATTAGTCATTAGTTGGCTCAAGACTCATATTACTTGGGCAATATCTAGCTTGGTGTAGAAATATTGTAAAACAAAGTCAACAAACTTCCACTAACTTAACCCAATTTTTGTTTAGCTCTATCTTGTATAATCTCCACCCCTAAGGTAAACTTAGTAGCCCCCAAATCCCTCAACTCAAAGTATAATTAAAGCTAAGATTTCAAATCCATAAACATGTCCTTATTGTTTTTTTTTAGGTAAGGAGCATGTAGCTCATATATTAATACATATAAAATAAAGTTTACAAACTATAATCTATCTTCAGCAATATTCGAGGCTCTTCATAGCCTGGATATTACATTTTTCTTACAATTAGGCAAAGTCTGAAATTGTAATGCACATGACAACTTTGAAAAGCTACATCTAGACTCCCATGGACAAATTACCATCCCAAAACCCAACTAAACATCTTATATGGAAGCACAAAAGATCAGAGCAGATACAATTTTTCCACAAAAACCATCCTAGCCATTCATATGATAAAACAAGCACAAAAACAATGCAGTTATAAGCACTCCTTCATTTGATCTGTTTGAACTTTATCACCTTGGCGCTCTTGCATTGCAATGTCTTAATACTGTGCAAAAAGAAGCTCCTTCAAATTCGACAAAACAATAGATTGATGATGAAATAAAGCACTTTGCATTGTCTTCACCAACGGTCCCTGGAGAAAATAGATCTTCATGATTACGGGTTACTAGCACCCCTTATATATACATGCTTACCAAAATTTCCCACTCTGTCCTTATTGTTACCAAAGATCAACATATCATCGACATAAAAAGTGATAATTTAAATAAAATGATTGCCATCCTACTTATAATAAATATAGTGATTCAATTTGGATTTAATACATCTTAACCTTAAAACATGAGAATTAAAATCCTAGTACCACATTCTAAGAGATTGTTTAAGACCATTAATTTACAAACTAATGACTCCTTATCATTTTCCACATAATATTTCGATTGCATCTATAGATATCTTCCTTCGAGTCGCCAAGCAAGAAATTTGTTTTCACATCCATTTGTTCAACCTCAAGATTAAGAACAACAATAGATAAAAGAAATATAATTGATGTAAGCTTTGAAACTAGAGAAAAAAATTCATCAAAATTTGTCCCCTCTAACTAAGAATAACCTTTAACTACCAACCTTGCTTTATAATTTTCAACTTTGCCGCCAAAACTATATATATTTTTGAACTCATTTACAACCAATAGGTTTCCTTCCCTTCAACAACTAAACCAAGTTTGGCGTGTTTTTCTTCACCACTACCATCTCATCCATGACCATCTCCTAGAACTCATTGGCATCCATCTCCATTGCCTCCTTCAAAATTTTGGAATCGTGAATTTTAGTAGATAAAGAAAATAAAAATCTAAAATTAGGTGAACTATACCTCTTTCACTACCTCCTTTGCTAAGTGGACCTCCTCACAAGCTAAAATGGAGGTTCTTCCTCTTCTAATCTCTTAAAGCTCTTAGTCATATCCTCATTTGATCCATCTTAAACCTTTGGTCTAGCCTCAAATACCTCCTTGATATTCATTTGTAGTTGCACTATTGACTTCACAGTCTCATTTGGTTGTTCAACTATATAGGAAGACCTAATCTCTGTAAAAATCACATTCTGACTACATATTGTATTGCTTGTCACATGATTGCAAAGCTTGTATCCCTTCATGCCATCACTATAGTTGATAAATATACACTTTACAACTTTGAAGTACAACTCAAACTTCTTCTTCTTAGGAACATGAGCATATTCCTTACAACCAAAAAACTTTAATATACTAGAGTGAGGGATTCTTGCTCTTCCAAACCTCTTCTAATGTTTTCTCAACAAGGATTGATCTAAGGTATTTGTTAATTAGATAATAAGATACTAATCACTTTCTCAAAATTTTCCAAATCAACTCCATTGAGCATACTCCTAACCCTATCCATCAACATCCTATTCATTCTCTATACAACTCTATTCTATTAAGAAGTGTATGGAGTTGTCTTATGATGTATAGTATGATTGTCCTTGTAGAATTTAACAAACTATGCTAAGAAATTTCTATCACCATTATTTATTCTCAACACCTTGATCTTCCTTTCCATTTGGTTCTCCATAAGAGTCTTAAACTCTTTGAACTAAATAAAAACCTCAAATTTATGTTTATGAAAGTATATAATACATCAATGAGATCAACACTCTTGCTCCTTTGTGTTAGTTTTATGATCAGATTAGAGCACAGAAATTTAATTTAAAATCAACACAATAACATAGCAGATACCCTGGGAAAACCCTCCACTTGAGGGAGAAAAACCCAACAACAATATATCACTTATATATATTGAATCACAAATGAAGTCTCCTTTACAAATATGCCGATAGTAAAGCCAAGAGAAAGCACCACAGTCTGATGCAATCACAACAACACAATGATGCAATTTGTTGATGATAAGACTTAGCCTTCTATAGAAACTCAATTTGCTCTTCTACAGAATTCGCACTAAGTATGACGACTTATGATGAACAATAATGAATATGAATGAATGATGAACAATAATGAATATGAATGAATGATAAACAATGAAACACCATCGAATATATATACAAGATGGAGTGGAGGATGTGACCCTTCAAAGTACCAAGTCAGCCTTCATAGAAGAATATGACCTTTCAAAAATCGCATCCTTAATGAGCATGATGTCGGCCACAAGTAATGGTGTCTCTTCATAAATGTAAGTCGGCTACACTTACCAAATATTAAATATCTCTTAAATGAAATCGCATCCATAACATACATGATGTCGGCCTCTTAAGATTGCCTCTTTATGAGATCGAGCCTTCATTAATAGAAGTCGTGCCTTTTCAAAATATTATATTACAATTCAAATAGCTGTTTAGGCTATCATTTGAATTGTCTTCAAGGAGACTTGATGTGCTGGAAGTAGCAGCCCGATGCTGCTCTATAACATCAACACTTTGGAGGAAAACTAGCAACATAACCCCGCAAAAAAATTCATGCATCTTCTACCCCATGCCTCAAATATATAGACTTAAGGAGACCTAAAAAAGTAGTAGAAAACAATACCATGGGCCCAAATAGGGTCCCAACATACTATGGTGTTACTTCTCATGACCTTCACATGTGTGGGGCCATCCTAGAATAGAAAATAATTCTTACACAAGCATGTTTGACTTCAACCACTCAAGTTGGCAATGCAACTCCCAAGCACTCCCCCATGAAACACTAACTATATCTTATACCCACTAATAATGAAATATGTTCTTACAAGTCCACTATGTAACTCATCAATGTCTCATTGCAACAATATTTTCAAGTCCTTGAAGAATAATTACATACATCCTCTCACATGGGCATCCTATTTTTCCCATTCCATGATTCTTAGAGATGCATACATAATTAATATATACAAGCAATAAGTTACATTGACCCTTAGGATATGCAAGGTAAATAACACATAATCCCAATAACATAAAATATATAAAGCAATCAAAAACCACAGACCAAAAGTGGTTTTTAAGTACCATAGGCCAATTTCCAAGGGTTAAACATGGCACCTAAATCTAGGACCCAAAATCTAGTCCCTTGTCCATGATGGTCGACATGCGAACAATAGTATATTACTAAATCATATCATAAAAATAACATCCACTAAACTTAAACACTTCACTTTGGACTCATTATCTCACCTAAAAGACGCTCTATGATTTGTCATTCTTATGCATCATAAGTTGGTCAAAAATCATAGCTCAATACATAACCTCCCTTTTACATTCTCTTTTATATGTCATATAATCTCTTACATTTTACAAAGCCATATGTTCCCATGCACACATTAAATTAGTTGTCTTATACACATCATAATACAACAAACATGCAACATGGAGTTCTACCTCAAGTGGGATGCACTTTTCCATGAGAAGGCAGTAAATAATAATTGTTAAGTAAATTGAACATTAGCATTTGGGAGTTCATGACACCTAGTCCCAACAATAATTTAGTTATGATCATTCATTGCATGATGGACTTTCAAAAAACTATGAAGACATATGACATTTATGGGGCCCCACCCACTCTTTGTGTGTTCCCAATAGTCTACATCTACTTAATGACATAATTCAATTGAGACATGCATTGGAGAAACTTAGGTTAGTGTTTGGGACATCTCTAAATAACATGAGTCATGCCTTGTCTAAGTATAGTTGTATTCTACCAAATTGAATTGTGCTTACATGGTTAAGAGAATTATGTCTACATGGTAGATAGGTGCTCATAGTTATATTATGGTAGCTAGTCTAAATGAATATGTGATGACAATTGCATCATGCCACTTGTCTTAAATCATAGCTAAGGGATCATGTTGTTTGATAGTACCATACACTAGATATCTCTTTCTTCCTATTTAATACTCATCTATGAACTTGTGAAGGGAAGGGTTCCGACTATTTTGGTAGTGTACAAGGGAACTTGTACAACCATATGATTGTAGCTGATTGTAGCAAAAATGTATGCATGATGTTCTCCTTCCCTTTTTCATATTTATAGACATCAATATTGTGTATGGTATATTCATCTTAATTTTTGAGGTATATTTCCTACATTTCGCTTGATGAGCATTTTATTATGACTATTGTTGTTAGCTGAGTACGATAAATAGATTCTTAACATGCAAGTTCCAAGCATGTGTATCCATGACGGTGTTGAAAAACTAACAAATGCATGGAATAGTTAATGGTGTAATGTAATTGCTATACAAAAATTATTATATGTTGTATTGTACTAGATTAGAAAATTGCTTCATGATGTGCTATTCTTGTCTTATGTAACAATTTTTTCGATAAACATCATTTTGTACTCCCTATTTTTTTCTTTTACAAGCTAAGATGTAAGTGAGAATTGCTATTGTATGAGAAACAAAGATAGATTTCATGTACCATTCGTGATGATTTAACGTGAAATATGTGTAGTCAACTTATGGCTAGCATATCCCTTAATTAAGTCGTGTTTATTTATTTAATCTCATATAGGTAGTTAAGTCAATCTAGGTGACACCCTTGACACAAATATGCTATATATAGGAGGGAGTGGTTAGTTTATTAATATCATATCATGCTTTTATTTTAAAAAATTGAAGGTTGCCCCCTCAAAGTGGCTTATTATTCTCAAATATTATCAAGTTCTTGTATATTTTCAATAATATTTTTCTATTGTGCAAGTTATTTCATTACAACTGGTATTAAAGCTAAATGAAGAGGTAAGAATCATCTTGGATCCAAAGTTAAATCTCCAAACACACATAAAGAAGTTAGGACTAGGATAATCACAAACTAACTCATTCAATAGAAGAATTTTCCTATCAAAAATGTTGCATGGGCTGTTAAAATTTTTGTGCAAAAGCATCCATAGTTGATCAACATCCAAGACAATGCTTGTGTGAAGCAGGATCCTTCTACACCCTTAACCTATAATGTGTATGGGAATATGCATAGTTAACTTGTGGCTAACACAACCCTTAATTAAGTCATATATCCATTTATTTAGTCTTACACAAGTAGTTAAGTCAGTTTGAATGGCATCCATGGCATAAATATGATATATATAGAAAATAGTGATTAATTTATCAACATCATATTGTAAGATCTGTTTTATTAAATATTTTTGGAGATTTGTTCAAATAAAAAAAATTAGAGCACATCTTTAGGCTTTAGTTGCACATTCATCCATGAATTACAATGGCTGGATTCACTGCATAGAAAATGCCTAATAGATATCACGTTGCAGCTACCGTTAGACCTGCTTTTCCAGTTCTGAGAATCCTAAATCTTGTGCACGTTATTTAAAACTAATATCATGTTAGGAGAAGGCTTCACGTTATCCAAACAAATTAAATGGTCTCTTTACTGTCATCCTGTTCAATTTTTCCAATCTCATCAATACGCACACAATTAGAGGAACAATTAATGTAGCATTTGATGCCTCAGAGACATTCTGGATTTTTCTTATTAAAGTTTGTCACAATGTAGCCAAAGACAATATGAATGAGATTTAGATTCTATAAAAATTGCGGTTCATTGAGATAGTCAAGAATCGGGACCTTTATACAGAATATTCTTAAGCCATGCTTTAAGTTTTTAATTTAAACTATAACTTAAACTCCCAAGTTATTATCCCCCTATACAAATTAACAAACACTATCATTGATTAATATTACAACGATTGTCATCCAATAAGATGTACTCAAAAGTATCATTGATTAATAGTATATCTCGTAAAATTTTCGAATCCTGCTATTATACTAATTTCCGTGGAATTCAGTGGTCCCTATGGGAAATTTTGCATCTTCCAGACAGAGTAGTTAAAGAATTATGACTTCTTTTATCTTTGACGAGAATATGTGGAAAGCACATACAGCGTAAAAAAATTGATGAAGAGGATTTTCACCTAACAATATATTGCATTTAGTGAGTTCACAAAGTGACGTAATTTTTCACAATATCCCCTATGACTTGCATCTAGGGGTGCTCCTTAAGCTGTTGAATGTATAGAAACCGGTCGTGTGTTCTTCCAAAGCCACTCACGAACATGTCCCTGAACGAGAGGTGATACCTGAATAAAAGTATTGCTGTTAAAATTCTGAATATAAATAGGATTATACAGTAACGAAAATAATGGATTTTCAGTAGATAGATTCTTCTGGTTATGAAAAATCAAAGCAAACTTTAATATTTTGAGATAAAAAATACATATATTATTTGAGACTGCTTTTAGTAATGAAGCAATCTCAAATAATCTCATGGACTATGTGAACATCATTTTGATTAATAATATAAATGCGATGAAAACAATTCACTGTAAGAAAATTACTCCTACCCACGCTCTTATTAACTTGCGAATTTTGACCACAAGGATGAGTTGCTATTAGAAACTAAGAAGACATTTGAGAGCATATATTATTCCTGTTATGGAACTTGGTTG